>JAOXYD010249754.1:0-30057 GCA_028565735.1 Pinacopodium congolense
TTTTTAAAAACTTTTTACAACTTCACTACTTATGTTTAATGAAATACAAGTTAAGACTTATTAAAGATAGTGGAAATGAGGCTTAGCTTCATGGAAACTTCTTTAGTGTGATTAAGACAATCGACTGGAGGGTTTTTATGGAGTGCCGGGCAGGTTGCCTAGTCCAATAGGACGGGGTCCTGTCATCATTCATCCTTTTATTGAGCCCTTGAGCATTGTTTTGATCTAGTAAGATATACTGACTGTGTTTTCTGTTATGATCTTAGTTTAAGTTGAGTTGGGTTCTGAGTATTGAGGTTAATTTTGAAATTGTGATTAAGGATTACTCTTTACCCTAAAATAAGATTTTGTGGGTTATTTTTCATCCATTTGAAATGAGATTTTATGGTTTTCTCTTCATCTTTAGAAGAAAACAGTGTAAATGTGCATCTTCACCTTAAAAAGAAAAGTAATTGTAAAGGTTTTTTCTCTTCACGCTAAAGAAGATTGTTTTATAGTGAAATTTTCAATAAGTTATTATAAAGTGGATGTAAGTTAAAGTTTGTAACCGAACCATTATAAAAATAAATTATGTATTCTGAGTTTTAATTTTAAATCATCTAACTTCTATATCTCATAACTCTAATCTAGTGTACCTATTGTTATTATAGTAAATTAGTGAGTTGAAAATTGTTCTCATAAGGATTTTAATAAGTACTAGTTGTTAGGGGTGTAGTTTATAGGATTTTAGAGCATTATTCTTGCTATTGAAGTTGCACTAAAAGAGAATTCTATTTAATATGTTTTCACCCTTATTTTGATACTAAGAGCATGTTTGGTAATGCTTTTTATTTTGGTTTCTAATTTCTTTTTTTAAAACACATAAGCTGAAAAAATAATACAGTAATACAATACAAAATCGAAAAAAGAGAATAGAAACTGAAAAAGTATAAAAACTAATGAAAATGCATAAAAATAAAAATAGAAAATGGAAATAGAAATCTGAATTAAATAACCCATAAGTTGTCTAATTTATATTCGTTATTAATGAAAACGTAGGTTCAAGCCAAAGATGATGAGTTTTATATAAAAGGGACAAGGTGTGGGGTTTTTTTTTTTTTTCTAAAAGAACAATATGTGTCATTACCTTCACTACTGATGATTTAATTGCACCACCGTTATAGTCAACTTAGGAAAACAATGTGACTCTTCAACAACATCTTTATGGAGCAAGTAATCATTGTTGAAGACTACTATACGAATATAAGAACAACACGAGGGTTAAATAGTGCCATTGATCTTCGACTTAACGGTTGTCAATATTGATCTTCGACTTAACAGTTGTCAATGTCTCAGGAGGTGTGTTTTAGTATAAAATTCAATGAAATTTTGAACTAATCACTTCCTAAATTGTTGTTGTCAGTTGGTTAAGTGATTATGAAACTTAGAATGATTTTAATAATTTTACTTTGAAAACTAATGTAATTAAGGTAAGTATACCTATCGAACAAGTAATAAAGTGGAGTATTTAAAACCCTAAATTTTGATCCCAAAGGGAAAACGATTAATTAGTAGGTTAATTAGGTCAAAATTATCTAAGAAAATCTAAATAATTTGATTAAAAACTTGAAACAATACTAAACTATTCTAACCCAACTTCAACACTTGAAAATGATTTTTTAAGTTCTTTAAAATTTTTTTGAAAATTACCAGATGTGAAAATTGGCTAAGGATTACGTGATTAATAATCTAATTGAGCTTTAAATAATTTTAAGGGCTGATTTAGAGTTTCTTCACAAAATCAAAATAAAGCTATGGTTAATACTTTTCTTTTTTCTCCATGAATCTTAATTTAAAATTTGTTTATGCTTTAAATCAAGTTAATAGGCTTTAATTTCAAGAAGTTGATTTATAGATTTATAGGCTTAAATCTCTAACTCTAATAAAAAATAAAAGTTTGTTCATTCATTGATTAATTTTTATTGTTATTAAGTTTTTTAACAAACTGAATTGATTTCTCAAACTTAGATTATCTTTAATTCTAATCCTAAGTGGTTAGCTTAAAATCAGAACTTTCAGACCCTTAATAAATAACAATCATACCCTTTTACATTCCTTTAAACTCTCTTAAATCATATACACAATCCTTAGCATAAAAATTGATTTAGACACACATATTAATCAAAGAATACAAAATAAATAACTTAAGCAACATACTTTGACAAATAAAAAAATATGAGCTATGAAAATAAGTTTAGGAGTTACAAAACAACTAAGAGAAGCTCTTGGAAGGTTTACAGACTCCTCAACATTATTTTAACTCCAGCACAGCTTTGGATTAACACAAACTTGTAGAAAAATCAAAGAACATATAAAGATATAAGGAGAAGAACAAGAACTTTAATCAATCTAAAAATCCAGAGCAAAATAAGCAATAATTTTAGTTAAAAAGCCCTCTATGATGATTTCTGGACTCGTATATGAGCCTTAATAACAAGCTCCAGTGCTCAGCAACCCATAAAACAACATAAAAATTGAAATAAAGGTGGTTGAAGCCTAAGAACTACTTAGAACAAGGTAGAGAGAAGCTAGAGCCACTCTCTCTAAACTCAGATCTATTTTTCTATGATTGAATGCATGTGTCTTCTATTTCTTCTTCTTCTTTTGGTAGCTTATCAGCACCTCACTTCGTCCTTCTAGACATCAGCATTAATAGAGAATATGCCCAAGTCGAAAATTTAGAGATTTGAGATGGATTTGTCTAGTTTGAAGCATCAACGGCGGGTTGATTCGAGCATCAATGGTAGGCTTTAGGAACTGTTGACCGTTATTAATAGCCCATTTCGACTCCTATCCCTTAGGTCCCTGGTCTATTAATGGTCTAAAATTTGGCCATGTCTTCTCATTTTATCTCTATTCTTCAATTTTACTTTACCATTTACAATTCATATATTATAAACTATAAATTTAACAATTAAGCACCGAATTAGGGGTCATAATTCAACAAATAATTAATAAAAACTCAATCAATTTAACCCCTAACAATTGTCTAGACCTAGCTAAGATCTATTTAAACACTTTATGGGGAATTTGGCAAAACCTTTGGTTAGGCTTTTGGTTAAGGTTTTGGCAAAATTTTAGGAATCACTTTAAAGTTGGATTTGTTTTTGTATTTTCTCTTTCAATTTCTTACATTAGGTGCTTAAGTTGCTTTTGAAGGTTCTAAAGAGTGGATCAACGTGGTTAGAGATTAGAATTCAATTTGGAATCTACTCTAAGTGCATTCTAAACCTTTAATTTCATTTCTATTTTAAACTCTTTATATTTTAATCAATAAATATATGCTTTATGATTAAATCTTTTTTTTGATTAATATATGTGGCTAAACTTATTTAATAGCTAAGAATAGATTAGTAAATGATTTAATTGAGAGACATTTTCTGAATTTTGTACTAATTTTTGTTTACATGAGTATTTAATAATCTGTTTTAAGCTGACCATTTAAAATAGATACTTAAATAATTAGAAATATGAGAGATTTAATCTAGTTATTAAAAAAATCAATAAATAACATATTTTAAATTAGTAAATTGACCAAATATTAGTTAATTATGAGGGTCTCAGTTCTAGAATAAGGATTTTATGATTAAGCTTCTTGATTTTTAAATCTCTTACCTAAGTTTGTTGAATGATCAAACAATATAATAGGATTAATAAGGATAGGGCATTTTCTTAACCATAACCGTATTTTGATGTCTTGAAGATATTATAGACTAAGCCACACTATCATCTTTAACTTAACTAATTCATTGAAATCCAAAACCCTTAGTTATATATTTGGATTGGTAACCTTAATTGTAATTTTAAATTCTTTTATATAAATTGAAGAGTTTAATTTAATTAGTCACTTCATTTAGAATTATTTAGATAATTACATTTCAATTAACTTAGTAGATATATTTAGATCCTTTTGGAAATGATCTTTGGACTCACTTAGAGCCTCTATATTACTTGTTGATAATTGTAATTGCCTTAAGTTTGTTTTAGGAGAAAATTAAGACAAAAAGAATAGTTTAGGAAGATCACAACAAGTTTTAACACTGTTGTCAGAGATCTTCACTAGTAATGCTATATATATACCAGTATTAATTAGTCTAGAGTGTATTTTTCTATTTTTATTATTTTTTCCATTTTTGATTATTTTCTACATTTCATCTTTATTTAAAATTTTACTTTTCCTTGTATGATTTTTCTTTAATTGTTTTTTCATTTGCTTTTCTTAGTTGTTTTTCTTGCTTCACTTAGTTAATTCATTAGTTTTGCAAGCATATCTGTGACTGAAAGCCTAAGGAATTGAATTTTAATTAAAAACTAGAACATATTGTACATGGACTTAGGAAAGAAATTCAAGTACATCTGGAAAAGCAAAAGTGGAAAATAATAGTGAGAATCAACTTGAGGTAAAGACATAGTCCCTAGCAATGGAACATCAGGATAACATAGTTACACCTAATCCAGAAAAACGTAGAGAACCTTTAATGATGGACTTAGTTATTCATATGGACCTAAGATCAACATGAATAACTTTGAGAACTCTCATGGGATTATTTCCAAGGTTAAGGCATCACAATTTGGAAACTTAACTTTAAAAGATCCGGACATCCATTTAGACACCTTTTTAGACATAATGAGATTTTGAAGGATGTTGTCAAACTTAGATTATTTCCTTTCTCCCTTAAAACTAAAGTTAAGGCCTAGCTCTCTAGCCTCCAACATGGTTTAATTATCACTTAAGACAAGCTCATGAAACTCTTTTCAACTAAAATTCTCCCACCAACTATGATAGCAAAGATGAAAACAGAAATCACATCCCTTGTTCAGTATGAGAACGAGACTATATATAAGGCCTGGGAGAGGTTTAGAGAGATGTTGCCTAAGTTTCTATGTCATAAATTTAGTATGTAATAGTAAGTTGATATATTCTATACTAAAACTAGCCCTTTTACTTATAGCATTGTAGATGTTGTTAGTCCTATTTTGGACCTAAAAAGGATGTAAATTAGGGGCTTTAAAATTTTCCAAATTAAGGGTTCTAAATTCTTTCTCCTACTTTACTTCCCAACTCCTCTTTAGGTATGTTACTATCAAAATTACAAATACAAGTTAGCAAGAAAAATGTTTTTTCAATACTTAAAGACAACCTTCATAATTTCAGTAGCTCTCTTCCTTTCCACCTCTCAAATATTCACTTATAAACATTTTCACTTAAGCACATAATAGTGTATCAAAAAGGCTCACAAACTCTTAAAATGAATGCATAATTAAGCTCACAAAATACTTCACAAAACTAACACAAACTTAAACAAAATATATTTGAACAATCAAAATAGCATCCTTTTCTTTCTTAATAAACAAAGTTGTATCAACTTTTTCTTTAATAAAACTATTTTCAAGAAAAAAAACACTCAACCTATGACACTAAGCTCTAGGTACTAGTTTTAAACCATATAAAGTCTTAGAAAGTTTAAAAACATACTCGGATATATCATGACTTTCAAAATTGGATGGTTGCTCTACATATACTTCTTATTGAATAAAACTATTTGAAAATGCACTTTTCACATCCAATTGTTAAGGTTTAAAGTGATTGTGTTTTCAATTAATTTTTATTATATTTTAAACTTTAATTTCATGATTAAATGTTTAATTATTGTTTGAAATTGATTAATTTGCAGATGAATGTGATTAGTTAAAGATTGATGTGAAAAAAAAGCAAAAACATCACATTCTGGGTCCTCAACACAGGTCTTTCAAAGACCAGCAACCCATGTTGAAGGACCCCAAACTAGGTCATTAACAATAGTTCATTGCCCTTCAATGATGGTTGAGCCCCCTGTTGTTTTTTGATTCTCAAGCACTGTTATAGGCACAGACTTTTATTTTCAACAAGATTTTTCCACATTTGCTACGCCAAAACTTATCCATATCAAGCAACAACTCCCTATAAATGCAAAGGATGTCTCCAGTCTTGAGGAGAATCATTTTTGAGGTAGAAAACACATTTGTTTTCTTAGTTTTTAAGATTAAAGTTAGATTAGGTTATTTTTATTTAGTTTTTATTTTCAATCTTTTGTAATTTAAGTTTACAGGTTGTTTATGGATTCTAGAAGCTGCATAAGTATGACATAAAGCCATATCATTATCTAGGATGTGATTTGGTGACATCTAACTCATAATTTTGTTTTTATGTTGTTATTATTTTGAATTAATCAAAGTTATATTGCTTAAGTTAATTATTTCATGTTGTTTGATTGATTTGTGTGCTTAATTTAATTTGTAGTTAAGGTTAGGTTGTTTAATATGTTAATTAGTGCCTTATACATGATTAATGAACTAATTATTTTTATTAAAAGCTTAATGTATAACACTCCCTCCTGTTAAATTCTTAATTCCCAATTCACGAACCCTAACTTCATAATTCTTTATAATTCAATCCCACCCGTCCAATACAACCAATTTATAAATCAAAAGCAATTAACTTTAATTAAAGGATAATGCTCATTAACTAGAATCTAAATAACCAATTTTAATAAATCTAATAATCAATCTCAAAGTTCCATCAATGTCAATTATATCATAAAGAAATGGAATGGTCAAACTATAATGATAATCTGTCTAAAAACTAATTCCTATGGTATCTTGTGACAAACTGACCCACCTAAAGTATCCGCATAAGAAAAACCTAAAATCTAAAATTTTTAAAGATCTATTGACTTTCCCCTAAAACACTTAATAGGCAAGGAATGAGTAGTAAACTTAATAAAGGAAGTAGAATATACCTATCATACATCACTCAAATTCACATATACAAAATAAACATTTATACATACACATTAAAGCAAAATATCATCTCATATTTGCAACGTAAGCTCATGTAGTCATAGACATAAATTCTATTTAATCGTAAGTCATTTCCAACAAGATGATATATATCTAGTTCTTAACTCAATTATTTTTCAATTTTATAGACCCATTTAACCTAATAAAATTATACTCAATGGTCATCTAGTAAAAAGACCACACAGGATACTTCCTACTATCAGAAGCACTTGAGTATTCCCACTTCCAAAATATTAGATCTTATCATAATAAATCATACAGGACACTTCCTACTACTAGAAGCATCTTAGGCATTCCCACAAGCAAAATACCCCGACACATGGCAAATAATCAAAGTCAATCTTGTCTCAAATCATGACCATCAAGTATAATTCACCTAGGCAAGCCACTAATTAAATTTGCTTTATATTTCTCTTAACATTCCGTTAACTCAATATATTATGCCAAATCACTAAATTTCATCATCAATAATTCACATAAAATTTCATTTGTGATACAATCAAAATCTTTATCCATATAAAGTCATATTCATCATATAATTCTTGTAATTTCCACAAATTCTTTACATTTCAAAAGTTCAGTAACTTCTTATACAATACTATCACATGATCACATACACATTCTCACATAATCACAAATTTCATGAAATTCTTATAATTCACATGAAAATCACATTATTTACACACTACACAAGATGTTTATGAAAAGACATTTTGTTTCCTTAATTCACATAAAAATCATAATATTCATCTTTACATAAAACTCACATAATAAAATATTTTAAATTCTTTAAATTCAACCAAATATAAAAATTTCACATAAAACATAAAATTTGGGTGTATTCTAATTGACCCTTACTTAGTATCCAAAACAATTGAAATTAGATACTAAGTTCAGACTGATTATCCTTTACTTTCACCATGGTCGTTTAAAGCCTAAGAGGATCTTTGACTTCTAAACATTGCTTACTACTCTTTTGAATGTTGATCGTGCTCTATATTGCATACACCTTTAGACTTTTCTGTTAATTTAGGCATGTACAATGAAAAATTATTTTCTTCACTTTCTCATAGGGCCAAATTAGGTCTGACAGAATAATACGAAGTTGGACATGATCTTTAATTGAAAAGGTTTTTAAGATAGGACAATATTTCACATTGATAAAGACAATTTAATATGCTAATAGGATCATAACCTCCACAGATAAATGATAACTTACTACCATTAGATGATCATCTATAAGGTATAGAATCAACAATATTTTGTTTTTGCACTAAAAAGGATCAAGAATTGAGTCAATTGGTAGTTGTCTTCTCCTAGCATAAAATATACAATAATTAGTAGGTTTTTGACGAAGTAGGAATGTCCAAAAACAACTTTAAAACAAAAATTAATGGATGAGATTTAGACTAGCTTGCCTCTTGTTATTTGAAATTAGACTATACCAACTATGGAGTTTGAATTTTAACTTAGCTTTATAATCTCTAGTTGTTGTCATCATTAAAGTGCCCCTTTGCCATATAGAACGACGTGCAAGCCATCTAACCCTATTCCAGCATCATAATCACCATCACCTACATGTCTTTCACATACATATATTCATTTTTGGAAGGGGGTTTCTTTTCCAGTTTGAGAAAGTCAATTCAAAGAAGCAAGAGACAGGTCTCTTGAGTTAAGTGCAGTGATATGAACGAGAAAAAATAGAAAATAGGGAAAAGATTATTCAAAATGGAGAAAGCATGAAGGTGGGTATGGCTAACTGCTTATTGAATAGGTAAGGTTCCAGAGAGAACAAAAGGCAAGAGAGATTCTAGAATGGGTGTACGACTACTAAAATTTGAGGAAAAAATGAGATAATTTTTGGGTTAGGTTAAAATAAATGAGTTTAGGTCAAAAGTTTAGGCCTAAATGAAACTTTAATTTATTTTTACTAAAGATGTTACAGTTCTTCCCTCCTACCAAAATTTTGTCCTCGAAATTAGTTATGTCCAAAATCACAATGAGGTGCTGAGGACTATCCTCCATCTCCTAAATGACCATTCTCGCAAAACAATGATGAACCAAAATAAACTTATAACAATACCTTCTCGATGTCAGCTCTTTTAAGAACCCAACCAATAAACTAAATTAAGAATTCATATCTCACAGTAGCACAATTTGACTAACTTAATATCTACTTTACTATAAAAACATACACTTCGTGCATCTTATCTTAAGTTGCAACTTTTAATGAAGATGAATAACCATTATTCTAGGATAACCATACTTACCAAAATTTTTTTAAAACAACTTAAGTATTATACCATTAGAATCCTCAGAATCTACAATATTGATCTAAAAATAAGCATCTTAACATCATAAAAATAGAATTAGTTTTCGTAAAACTATCGAGTGACAAGTGCAGTATTAACAAGATGCATGAAAAATGGGATGAACTATAAAGGCTATATTGAGATACCTATACTTATTTTCCTTCATCTTCATATCCTATATTTGCTCATTAACCATAAATTAACAAAATATGGAACTAAAGATAAATGAAAGAGAACAACTAAAAGACAAATATTGCATATCAAGCCAACCCTTCCTTCTGAAATGCATAAGATTTAAATTCCTATTTCATACCATCCATTTGCACATAAATGTAGACAAGACCAAGCTCCATCTTAAGTCACAATAAAATTCCACAACTTTAGACGAAATAACGCTTGATTAACAGTAGCCAAAATCATAAAATTATTATAAATCCTAATCACCATGCTCAATAAGAACTAAAATCCACCTCTTTGTAACCTTACTATCTTATACATATAAGAAATCATCTCAATTCTTAAAGTTTAAGTTATTTAGGTCTTCCTTAACAAAATTCCATAGCATGCTAAATTCTAGAACCCATTTCAACGCTTTCATATTCTTCAATATCTTCCTCCCTCCCCCCTTCTCTCTCTCTCTCTCTCTCTCTCTCTCTCTCTCTCTCTCTCTCTTTGTCTCTCTCCATCTATCTCTCTTGTTATGTCCATCTTTTTTATTTCATAAAAGTCATCGAGTAAAGTTTACAAGTAGCAAGATTCAATTTAAATCGTTGCTTTTCAATTTCATAAAGAGATTTTGAAAAATAAAACACTCATTTTGTTTTGTTTTGTTTTTTGTTTTTTTGCAAGATGCTCAATTTAACTAATTATACAGAGTGTTATTTATCTTCACAACCCCAACACACCCTTCCATTAAAGTTCCAAAGTTTTGTTCAAATCCTCCTCTCATATGAGCATCAACCATCTCACTTCTAATTCCCTCATTGACTTCGTTATCCATTGCCACCATCTCATGAAGAGAGTCAATATTTTAGATATGCTCTCCATGCTCTTATAGCCAGCTAATAGAGTTACATAATTTAAAACAATCATCATCAAATTCCTTTTTTTTTGTCTCTAAAGATGAATACTTTCCTCTTTTATCATTCTTCTTTTATAGTGCTAATCAATCAAAATTATACAGGTCACGTGATCTAGTACTACATTTATATTAAGCATGCCTTTAATAACTTATTAACTTTAAATATGCTTCCTAAATTCTAGAAACTACCAATCATAGCATTGCATGGTTTGAAGTATCCATTTATCATAGTCTTAAAATATAATAGATTCAATAACCTCTTCTTCTTCTTCTTCCCCCTTTTAAAGCTTATTTATGTTCAAACCATAATTTTACCTATTCTAATCTCTTGTTTTTATTAGAGTTCATCAGTCAATATAATGTGATTATATTTATTTAAAACCAAAATTTTCTTATACTACATAATTCCTTAATTTAATAACTTCTTTAATATCTCCAATTATATAAAATCAACAAATTACCACATCATAAGTAACTAAGATAACTACAACCTTTCTTTTCTAATTTAGAAAGCGTGCATTCTCCTTCTTTAACATTAATTAATTCTTAATCTATATAATTATAAGCAATCACATCCTCTAAACCATGATACATATTACTAACAAAGCTTTCAAAATCTCAACAAGATAAGGGTATTAATGATTGCACAAGAAACTATTGTCCTTTAATCTCTCTCCTTAAACACACTCACATGTATACATATGGGACCATTTGACTAGAATTATACTCATTACAAGCCTAGAACTTGTTTTACTCCTAAATGTGCTTGTTCAAATACAAGTAAAACATAAATTAAGGTAATTGACTACTCATAATTTGCCTTTAGGCCGACAGTCACATTATAATTACTTTTATCCAACTCTTATCCATTATTTTTATCCAATTTATCCCTAAGAACGTAAAATCGCTTTAATACCACTTAATGTAATGCTCCTACTTACCAAATTCTCAATTCCCAATCCACAAAACCTAACTTCACAATCTTTGTAATTCAACCCGTTCGTCCAATACATCTAATTCATAAATCGAAACCAATTAACTCCAATTGAAGGATAATGCTTATTAACTAGAATCTTAATAACTGGTGTCAATAAATCTAATAATCAATCCAATAATTCCATGAATTTCAGTTATATCATAAAGAAATCAAATGGTCAAAATACAATGGTAGTCTGTCCAAAAATATACTCATATGGCATCTTGTGATAAGTTGACCTACTTGAATTATCCACCTAAGCACAACTTGAAATCTGAATTTTTTAAAGATCTATTGACTTTTCCCAGAAAAATTTAACAGGCAAAGAATGAATTGTCAACTCAATAAGGGAACTAAAATATACCCATCATACATCACTTAAATTCGCATATACAAAATAAACATTTATAGATAAATAGTAAATCAAAATATTATCTCACATTTGCAATGCAAGTTCATGTCATCATCTATATAAATTTCATTTAATCGCAATTCATTTTCAACAAGGTGTTCTATATCTAATTCTCAACTTAATTCTTTTTAAATTTTAAGGGCCTCGCTTAATCTAGTAGAATTATACTTAATTGTCATGCAACAAACAGACTACATAGAATAATTCCCACTATCAAAAGCACTTGAGTATTACCCCAACCATAAAATTGGGTCTCATCATAATAAATCATACATGATACATCCCACTACCAGAAGCATCATGAGTATTCCTACAAGCATAATACCTCAACACGTGGTAAATAATTAAAGTCAATCTTGTCTTGAATCACGACAATTAAATATAATTCACCTTGGAAAGCCACTATCTAAGTTCTCTTTACATTCCTCCTAACATTCCACTAGTTTAATATATTATGCCAAATCATTGTATTTCATTATCAATAATTCACATAAAATTTCATTTATGATACAACCAGAATCTCTATCTACATAAAGTCATATTAATAATATAATTTTTGCAATTTTTACAAATTCTTCACATTTCAAAAGTTCAATAACTTCTTATACAATACATCACATGATTATATACACATTCTCACATAATCACAAATTTCATGGAATTTTCATATTTCATAAAAAAAAGTACATTATTTACAACTACACAAGATGCTTATGAAAAGACATTTTGTTTCCTTAATTCATATAAAAATTATAATATTCATCTTAAACAAAACTTGCATAATAAAATATTTTGAATTCTCCAAATTAAACAATAAACAAAATATCAAAATTTCACATGAAACATAAAATTTATGTATATTCTAATTGACCATTACCTGGTATCTAAAACAATCAAATTTAGATACCAAATCCAAATTGTTGAACCTTCACTCTCACCATAGTCATTTAAAGCCTAAGAGGATCTTTGACTTCTAAACATTGTTTACTACTCATTTGAATATTAATCGTGCTCTATATTGCTTACACCTTTAGACTTTTCTATTGATCTACACATGTACAATGAAAAATTCTTTTCTTCACTTTCTCAAAGGGCTAAATTAGGTCTTACATTGAAAAAGATTTTAAGATAGGACAATATTCACATTAATAAAGAGAATTTAATATGCTAATAGCATTGTACCCTCCTTAGACAAATGATAACTTACTACCACTAGATGAGCATTTATGGGGAATAAAATGGAAAAGATTCTATTTTCACGCCAAGAAGGATCAAGAATTAAGTCAATCTGCGGTTGTCTTCTCCTAGCATAAAATGCTCATAACTTAGCGATTTTTTTAACGAACTAAGAATGTCTAAAAAATAACGTCCGAACAAAAATTAATGGATGAGATTTGGATTAGCTTGCCTCTTGTTGTTTAAAATTATAATATACCAACTATAGAGTTTCAATTTTAACTTAGCTTTATAATCTCTAGCTGTTGTCATCATTGAAGTGCCCCTTCGTTATACAGAATGTTGTGCAAGCCATCGAATGCTATTCTAGCATCATAATCACCATCACCTATATATCCTTCACATCTAATTTTGTCCGAAAAAACCCCAACAATGTCAAATATTCATTTTTATAAGGGGTTTTTATTGTATTGGTTAGGTGGCGTAGAATTCTAAACAATTTTTACTTTGATTTAATCAACGTGAAAAGCAAGTGCACCTATCAAATAAATAATATAATAAGGTGTCTTTAAAACCCCTAAGTGTCGATCCTACAGGGATAGATTATAATTACTAGGTTAATTAGATTACAATTATCTAGGGAATTCTAATTAAGTGATTAAAAAGATGAAAATGCTAAATTAACTTAACTTAGCTCAAACACTTGAAAAATGATTTAAAGCTTACTTTCAAAAATTGCCAAAAAATTTCCAAAGTGTAGAAAATAGCTAAGGATTACGTGATTGATGATATAATTGAGTTTTTAACAATTTTAAGGGCTCATTAAAGTTACTTTACAATTCAAGATAAAACTATAGTTAAGGCTATCTTTTGTTAAGATTTTGTCTTTTCTCTATTAATCTTAATTTAAAGTTTGGTCATGAATTAAATTAAGTTAATTTAAGATTAATAGGTTTTAATTTCAAGAAGGTGATTTCTAGAAAATTAATCTTAAAACTCAAACTCTCACAAATAAATAAGATTTGGTCATTCAATGATTGATTTGTATTGTTTATTGATTTTTCTAATAATTTAAGTTGATTTCTCAAGTCTTAGATTATCTTTTAATCCATTATTAGGTGGCTACTTTAAATCAAAACATTCAGACCTTCAATAAACAAAAATGAGACCCTTAATCATGTGATCAAACTCTCTTAAGTCATTTATATACCAATCCTTAGCTGAAAATTGAATTAGCTACACATATTGATCAAAGCATATAAAACATATAACTTAAGCAATATACTTTGATAAATCTAAAAATAAGAGCTTAAATAAAGAGTTTAGAAGTTAAAAAACAACCAAGAAAAGCTCCTAGATAATTCATAGACTTCTTAACTTGATATGAACTCCATCATAGCTCTAAATACAAAAAAAATTAGAGAACATATAAAGGTGTAAGCTTTAAAACAAGAACTTTGACTAATCTAAAAAATAGAGTTAATAATGTAATGATCTGAATTTTCAGATTCAGATATGAGTCTTAATAACAAGATCCAATAAATAGCAAAGCAAAAAAACCTTAATACTCAAATTACAAGTGTTTAAAGCCTAGAAACTCAAGAACAATGTAGAGAGGAGTTAGAGAATTTGTCTCCAAGTCCATATTTGATCTCCCTTCTATTCTATGCATGTTTCTATGTTTTTCACTCTTTTTACAACTTCAGCACATGCCCACTTGGTCCTTCCAAATAAATGAATTAAGAAGAGCACACCCCAGCCATAATCTTTAATATTTGGTGGTGATATGTTTGTTTGGGAGTAATATGGTGGATTGACTCAAAGCAATACGATGGTATGGAACCCACTGTATAGCTCCTAAATATAAAACCTCTACGCGGGTCATAGGAAGAAATATGTAAGCCTCTCTAAACCTATGTATTGGTCTTAGAAAGTGGCCAATTTACTCTCTTTTTACTCTAATCTTCAATTAATCTCCATTTTCTGCAAATTAAACATTTTCAAACATCATTTAAACATATAATCATGAAATTAAGGGTCAAAGCATAACAAATATCTATTAAAAACACAATCAATTTGACTTCTAACAATTCCACCACACTTAAGTATTTACTTGTTCTCAGGAAAATTAATCATTCAATTTTCTTAAAATAGTATATAATAATAAGAAAATTAATTTAAGATCAACAACATAATTATTAAAAATATTTTCTTAATTCTTCAAAAATAATGACTCATCGAAATGTTATATAATCAATTCATTGCATCAAATCGCAAATGTATTAACTCATTTCATTCTTTTTCAATTTTCAATGTAAGTAGCAAAAATTTCACAAATAAAAGGCAAATATGCTAAGTTTAATGCATCAATTTTCTAGACACTTCCACATCCTTTATTTATTTTAAGTCATAATTTAATTAATTAGATAATTAGTTAAATATTTAAGTAATTTGATTGAGAAATCACTTGGTCTTTTTACGCGACGGTGAACATGTTATCGTAAATAACTCCTAGTTACTCAGTTGATTTACATTGAATTAACTAACTATTAGCACCACTCATAACTTTAACCTTATAAATATATATATTTTTCTCTCTTCTTTTCTTTTTATTTTTTCTCTTTTTTCTCTCTTTATATATTTATATAAGGTTAGAAATCAACGAAGAGAATTTTGCTTACATATTTAATTAATTAAGTAATTAATTTTAAATCTTTTTTAGTTTAATTTTGGTTCTTTTTCATTGTTCTTTGAATGATAAAAGTTTCTTAAAAGAAGTCACAAAATTACTCAATAAATTGTATTATATATATGTAATATCATTCTAATTATTAGGTATCTGTTATCCAAATTATGAAATGAGTTAAAAGCATTTAGGCATTAATAGTGAAAATTAATCATATAACATTTCAAATTATCAAAATAATTGAATTCAAAAGAAAACATGGATAATAATAAGCATAAAAATAAAAAAAAGTTTCATAAATTATTGATTATTAAGAGAAAATCAATAAATGATATGTTAGAAGATAACAAAAGCTCAAGTGTCAAGTGTATAAAGTATCAAGTTCCTCCCCCACACTTAAATGAAATAGTATCCTCACTGTTAAGAACAACAACAAGAAAGCATTAAAGTAAGAGGGATAAAGGATAAGAATGTACCCATTTGATCCAAGTGAAGCAATGATCCATTGGAGGCCTCAGGAAAGAAATTGTGGGAAATGAAATAAGATAAGTAATCAAAGCATAAAATGGAATAGAGACAAAAAGAACACTCTAATGTCATAAATATATGATCATAAAGGTACATTAAAGAGCCAAAATACATCCAAAAGTAATAAGTTAGGTCTGAAATAAATAAAAAAGACAACCTATGCTACGAAACATAAACACTAAAAATAAATAACAATTGAAATCAAAATGAATAACAATCCAAAACAATTAAGAACTAGGACCATCCCGATCTCAGGCTCTTCGATGCTCCTCGAGATGCATTAAATGTGAATCCATGCCATCCAGCTGAAGTACCACCTTATCAAAATGCACATCCATCACACCATGAAACTTTGACATCTTAGAATAAATACGAGACTTCATCCTTAATAAGATAGTCATAAGATCAATCTTATGGGATGTCTATTGGAGATGGAGCCTCAATAATAAGTGAATGTGGGTGAGGCAGATAAATACTTAGTAGCCTCACCCATCTCCTTCTCCGGTGCTATATAAGGGGTATTATAAATAGATGGCACATCAGGTATCTCGCCATCACATAATCTACACTACTCGCCTTCTACTTAAGAAAATTTCCACAGCTTAAATATGGCTACGTTGATTTGAGTATAAAAAATCTTATCCACTAAGGTATTAGAATCAACATCAACTCATGCTAACTAGATGATATTACTCATCTATCTCCTCGATGTTCATGAAAAATTCATAAACCATAAACAAATAGTATGATCCCGAAAAGCTGATCACATGCCCCCAAACTAATACATGTAAAGCACTTGAAACGTCAATACCTCTAGGTCCAAGAGGATAGACCGCTCACAAATGAATTTGTTGGTTCAATGTGAGTTGAACCAATCCGAATTTTCCCTCGTTATAAAGCATTCTAGATCAAATGCTAGCCTTTTGCGAGAAGGCTATTTGAAAGGCAATCTTAGGCATCATTTTGATCGGTAACTGTTTAATATATACACTAAAAGATGTCAGAAAATATGAAGAAATCCAAAAAATTCTTCTGGCAATTTTTTAAAGAATATTCCATTTATTAGAAAATTCTCATAAATTCAACGAAGCATTTAGCTACATAATTGGTATCATTAAAAAGCTTATAAAATTTAGAACACAATAATACCAAAATCTAATTGAATGGAAGCTTAAAAATTAAGAAAATTTGAAAAAAAATCCTTTGAATATGAACAGTGAGAACTGAGGGGTTCTTGGAGATTTGAGTGAGTTTTTGGATGATTTATTGATATATTTGTGTAAATAATGAAAAATGTAACAAAATAACATAAAAAAACACATGATTTGGCTTAAAAAAAGAAAGAAAGAAATAGGGATTGTTGTGATAAAGGGGCGAGAGGGGGCAAAGTAGAGGAAAAAGAAATATTTTGCAACTTCTGGCTAAAACGCAACATTTTATCACTATCTGCGAATCAATATAGCGGTACCTAGGGAGCAATACGACAGTATGAGCGTGTTGTATTAGGGTCACCTTATTGGTCTTTAATCAGCACACTAACACATAGGTTAATAGGGTTATACGGGGGTCAAACCATACCACCGTATAGCTCTTGTTAACTTAATTTCTTAACCATTTGAATCCCAAATTGCATCCAAATTATTCCTAAACCTTATTATAACAAAATTTAATGGATCTTCATCAAATTTCCTTAGAATTGAAATAAAAAACACTTAAAAATAAAAAAATCACATCAAAATAATGAAATACTAAGGAAATCACACTAAACCTAATTAAAACATACTTAAAAGGCTTCAACACACTAACTTAAGGTCCCATCACACAAAATAAAATAAATGCACACACAACTAACTATCTAATAAGGATAATTACTAGTCTAGCGAGAATAAAAAAGTGAAAGATTCTTGACACACTCTTTAGCTAAACTAGGAATGTACGACTTTGCTCTTTACCCATTCATCTTAAAAATTAAGTGACCTTTGGTTGCTTCAATGGCACCAAATGGATAAACTAGGTTCATTTCATATGGGCCTATCCATCTTGATTTGAGCTTTCATAGAAACAACTTTAATCTTGAATTGTATACCAAGACCTTATCACCAACCATGATTTCTCTTTGAATGATATGTTTATCATGCCATCTCTTGACTATCTCTTTATACAATTTAGAGTTTTCATAAGCATTAAGGAAAAACTCATACAACTCATTCAATTGAAAAGGCCTTTCTTCAGAGATTTTTCTTGAGTCAAAATTTAGAAAATTAATAGCCTAATGAGCATGATGTTCTAACTCAATAGGTAAATAACAAACCTTTTCATATACCATAAGCAATTTTAGTGACCAATCCTTTCTTAAAGAGCTAATGATCTTTTCTAAAATTCGTTTAATATCTCAATTTGAAATTTCAAATTGACCACTATTTTGAGGATGATAAAGTGTAGCAATCTTATAGATAACACCAAACTTAGTCAAAAGGGAATCAAATTTTTTTTTGAAAAAATGTATTCTCCTATCACTTATAATTTCTCTCGATGTCCTAAATCAAGTAAAAATATTTTTTTTTTAGAAAGTGAACTACACCTCTTACATCATTAATTGGAAGCGCAACTGCTTCAACCTATTTACTTATATAATTCACAATCACTAAGATGTATTAGTTAGAGTATGAAGAAGGGAATGGTCCTATAAAGTCAATATCCTAAACATCAGAAATTTCACATACCAAAATGTTGTTCAGTGGCATTTCGTGTCTCCTCGAGATATTCTAGCCCTTTAACAATTATCATAAGATTTAACAAAGTAAAATGCATCTTTAAACAAGGTTAGCTAATAAGAACCGCACTCCAATACCTTATATGCAGTCCTAGTAGGTTAAAATCGTCCTTTAGTCTCACGAGAATTACAATGGTTTAAAATAGAGGGCACTTCCTCTTTGGGCACATATTTCTAAATTATTCCATTAGCATATGTCTTTTATAGAAAATGGTCATACAAAAGATATCTCTTAACCTCTGAAAAGAATTTTATTTTGTTAATATGAAAAGTCAGGAGGTAGGACATTACCAACCAAATAATTTACAAAATCCACATACTAAGGCAAGTTAAGCATTGTTAGCAAATTTTCTTCAGGAAAAACCTTCTTCATATCTTAGTCTCCTTCTTTCTCCATCACTACTTCATCCAAACACGAGAAAAGATCAACCACAAAATTTTCTTTTTCTTTTTTATCCCTGATTTCAATGTTGAACTCCTATAAAAGGAGAATCCATTGAATTAATCATGACATAGCATTTGGTTTGTTTATGATGTACTTTGAAGTTGAATGGTCCGTATAAACTATAACCTTTAAAAGTAATAAATAGGACCAAAATTCATCAAATGCGAACACCACAGCTAAACATTTCCTTCTTAGTGGTAATGTAATTCCTCTGGGTATCATTCAAGGTATGACTTGCATATGAAATTGGATGGAAGATTTTTTTATGCCTTTACCAAAGAGCAGCACTAACTGTAAATTCACTTGTATTACACATTAACTCGAATGGAAGAAACCAATCGAATGATACCAAAATAGGTGCATTAGTAAGCTTCTCTTTTAACAACTTAAAAGAACGCATACATCTATTATTAAAGTTAAAGATAGCGTCCTTGGTCAATAATTCAGTAAGGGACTTAGATATCTTAGAACAATCATTGATAAAGTACCTATAGAACCCAGCATGTCCTAAATAACTTTGAATTGCTCTAACTGAATTAGGTGGTTGAAGTTAAATAGTAACTTTAACTTTTACTGGATATACTTCTATTATGTTACTAAAGATTGTATGATCCAAAACAATGGACTCTTACACCATGAAGTGACACTTTTCCTAATTTAAAACTAAGTTGGTCTCTTCACATCTTCTTACTACTTTCTCCAAATTTTCTAATCATGAATCAATGATATGCCGAATACAGAAAAATTATCTGTGAAGACATCAATGCAAGTCTCTATCATGTCCTCAAAAATTACTACCATATAACGTTGGAAAGTAATAGGATCATTAAATAGTCTATATGCAAAGGTGTCATAAGGGTAGTGAATGTTGCCTTTTTCTGATCCTCAGGGACAACATGAATTTGAAAATACCCACTATACCCGTCTAAGGCACAATAAAAACTATACTCAACCAATCTTTCAATTACTTGATTAATAAAGGATAAAGGAAATTGATCTTTTCATGTGGCATCATTTAATTTGTAGTAATCAATGCACATACGCCATCTAGTTACTTTTCTTGTTGCAATCAATTCATCTTTCTCATTTTTCATTACAATGATTCTTCCTTTCTTAGGTACTACCTGAGCATGATTGACCCATGAAGAGTCAGATATTGGAAAAATAACATCATTATCCAAAAGTTTAACTATCTCATTCTTTACCGTTTCCTTCATATTTGGGTTAAACTTGCGTTGTGGTTGAACTAATGGTTTACTTCCTTCTTTTATAAATATTTTGTGAGTGCAAATAGAAGGAATTAATCCCTTAATATCAACTACGGTCCAACCTTTAGCATTTTAATGCTCATGAAGAACTCTCAACGATCTCTCCTCCATCATATTAGTTAACGACAATGAAATAATCATAGGTAATTGTGATAAAGGTTGTAAAAAGGCATACTTTAAATACGAGGGAAGAGGTTTAAGTTCAAGAGTTAGAGGCGCTTCAATAGATGGCCTTAGAATGGATTGAATTGGTCTATTGAAGGGCTTAAATCTTCTAAATTGAATCCATTTAGAGGTTTTCTTTCTAACTTCTAATTCTTCTAAATCTTCTTTGACTTCCTTTTCCTCTACTTCTAGCAACTAAAAATGGATTAATTCCTTTTACAAAGGATCTGAACAAAGATACATGAATGGAATTCACTCCGATGAAGTTATATGAATCTAAGGTATAGGGATACTTCATTACTCTAAACGTTTGAACTCAATCTCTTAATTTTGAAATATGAGAATGAGCTTTCCTTTATGTACATCAATCAATTCCCTACCAGTAGCTATGAATGACCTTCCTAAATTGATAGGAACTGTGTTGTCTTCTTCCATATCTAAAACAAGGAAATTAATA
Source organism: Pinacopodium congolense (assembly GCA_028565735.1). Lineage (NCBI taxonomy): Eukaryota > Viridiplantae > Streptophyta > Magnoliopsida > Malpighiales > Erythroxylaceae > Pinacopodium > Pinacopodium congolense. The sequence continues at coordinate 21,159 of JAOXYD010249754.1, forward strand.
AGAAAAAATGAATTTATCAACCTTCACAAGAACATCCTCAATGATTCCTCTTAGATAGGTAACAAAATCTATTAGCTAAATGTAATGAGATTATAGTTAGTTTAGGTTCTTCCAATCCTAACTTCTTGAAGATAGATAAGGGCATCAAATTAATGCTTTCTCCAAGATCTATCAAAGCATGAAACTACCAGGGTCCTTGAACTTTGGAAGTAACTTCTTTAGAAGGATAGCAAAACACTCTTCATTAAGTCTAACCATCTCATATTCCTCCAATCTTCTCTTGATGGATAGAATTTTTTTCAAAAAGTTTGCATAAGCGGACATTTGAGAAATTTCCTTGACAAATGGGATATTGGTGTAGTTTCTTAAACATATTTAAAATTTTCCTAAATTGCTTGTCAACGTTTGTGTTCTTCAAATTTTGAGGGTAAGGAATCCTAAGTTTATAAGGTTATACATTTGGATCAACAAACAACCTAGGTGGCTTATCAGTTTTCAAACTCAACTCCTATATGTTTCTTCTTCACTTCCTACTCGACTCTCTCTCTTCTATCATGTTCTTTTTATTTTTCTTTCTTTTCTTCCTCTACTAATACTTGCTTTCCTTTCTCTTCTATCTTTTTCCTTTAATTCTCAACTTCTCTTCCACTTCTCATCATATTAACCTTAGCATGCTCTCTAGGATTGACTTCGATAGTGCTAGGTAGCTTACCAAGTAACCTCCCCTGTAAGAGTTGTGTAATTTTCCCAACCTGAGCCTTCAAGTTCTTACTTCATGTCTCATGGTTTTGCATCCTTGACTCATTGGATTAAATATATTTCAACACTGTCTCTTCAAAACTAGGTGGCTCTCTCGAAGGTTAAATGACTCTAAAGCTAGGTAGAGGTGCTCTTTCAGGGTTAGCTTGAGGTTATGGTGGTGGTGGTGGTTGCTAGTAGTTTTGGTTATTGCTCTATGAAAAATTTGAATGCTAACCAAGATTATAAATGTTTGAAAAAGGGCTTCCTCTTTACCTATTGAATTTGCTAACAGAGTGACTTATTATTGTTCTCGTGTAAAATGACTACCTTTTTGACATTCTAATGATGAATAGGAAGTACTACCATAACTTTCACACTCAACTTTATGATTACTACTCCTAACTCCACTTACTAAACTATGCAACTTCTTGTTTAGTACTTCCATTTGAGTTGCAAGAGCTACTATATCATTGATTGCATAAAGACCACATGGTTTCCTTGTATGGGATTCAGAATTATACTGAAAATTGTTTGTAGCCAATTCCTCAATTAGATTTTAGGCTTTAGTCAGAGTCTTCTTCATAAAATTACCTCAAGTCGTAAAATTAATTTTGTTACCAGTTAAAGGTGGAAGACAATTATAGAAAATGTCCACTTGCTACCATGTATTGAATCCATGGTTAGGACTCTTAACAAGCATCTCTCTAAATCTCTCCCAATCCTCGTATAGACTTTTATTCTCATATTGCGCAAATGAGTTAATATCAGTTTTCATCTTTGTTACCTTCGTAGGTGGGAAAAGTTTAGTTAAGAACAACTTCATTAAATTATCCCATGTAGTAATGAATGCAGGTTAAAGTCTGATTAGTCAAGATTTAGTTTTTTCTCTAAAGGAAAAAGGAAAAAGCCTAAGCATAACTGTATCATTAGAGACTCCATTTCTTTTACAAAAACCACAAGACTCTAGAAAATTTTGCAAGTATTCGTTAAGATCTTCTAAAGCTAAAACTCCAAATTGTGATGACCTAACTATAGAAATAATGCTATATGGGATTTCAAAATTATTTGCATTGACTCTAAGCCATTCGGTCTCTAGGTTCTTACTGAGGTCTAACAATGTTATGTTCTTGGTGTTCCATTTTTACAAGTTCAGATTATATGTCACTAGATGTCTCAGCTTCTAACGGATTAGACATGGTCACTTGAGATCCTTTATTTTTCCTATGCAATGTATGCTCAAGTTTTGGATCAAAGTCTAAATGCTTGGGATTTTGGCTTCGAGTATGCATACAAAATAAAATAAAATAATTAAATAAAAGAAAATACTAACTAAATAATCAAAGGTCACAAATAACATAATAAAAAGCAACAAAATCACACTCAATAGTAAAAATAGTAAAATAAAGTAAAATAAATTTAGAAAAATAGAAAAAGAAATATACACAAATCCTAGAGTAATTAACAATAATTGTTTCTAATATTATAAACTTATCCTCAGTAACAACACCAAAAAATATTTGTATTATAAAATGACTTAGAATTCTGAATAGTTTTTACTTTGATTTAACGAACATGAAAGACAAGTACACCTATCGAACAAGTAATATAATGGAGTGTCTTTAAGACCCCAAGTGTCGATCCCACAGGGATAGATTATAATTACTAGGTTAATTAGATTAAAATTATTTAGGAAATTCTAATTAAGGGATTAAAAAGATGAAAAATGCTAAACTAACTTAAACTTGACTCAAACGCTTGAAAAATGACTTAAAACTTATTTTCAAAAATTGTAAAAAATTACCAAAGTGTGGAAAATAGTTAAGGATTAGGTGATTAATGATTTAATTGAGTTTCTAACATTTTTAAGGGCTAATGTAAAATTCATTCACAAATTCAAGATAAAAAAATGGTTAAGACTTTGTCTTTTCTTTATTAATCTTAATCTAAAGTTTGGTCATGTATTAAATTAAGTTAATAGGCATTAATTTCAGGAAGGTGACTTCTGAAAAATTAATCTCAGAACTAAAACTCTCACAAATAAATAAGGTTTGTTCATTTAATGATTTATTTGTGTTGTTTATTGATTTCTCAAGTCTTAGATTATCTTTTAATATATTATTAAGTTGTCAGCTTAAAAATAATAATATTTAGACCTTCAATCAACAAAAATTAGACCCTTAATCATTCATTCAAACTCTCTTAAATCATTTATACACTAAGCCTTAGCTAAAAATTGAAATTTCAGACTATATATACGTAGGTTCAGTATGTTATGGAGGTATGGGACCACAAGCAACCCCCTCTTTCCTGTGGCCTGCGCTATCTCTGTAATTTCATAAATATTACCATGTGGATGTTCTTGGTTGTGCCTGCCCCACATTCTCAAATAGCAAGCTGACTAAAATTACGCAATTGGGTATTCACTTATATTTAAAAATATATTTTTTAAAACTATTTAGAGCCACACATATTGATCAATCCATATAAAACATGTAACTTAAGCAAAAAACATTGATAAATTTGAAAATAAGATCTTAAATAATGAGTTTAGAAGTTACAAAACAACTAAGAAAACTCCTAGATAATTTATAGACTTCTTAACTTGATATGAACTTCAGCACATCTCCAAATCAACACAAACTTATAGAAAAATCAAATAACATACAAAGGTGTAAGCTTAAGAACAAGAACTTTGATTAATCTGAAAAACAAAGCTAATAATGTAATGATCTAAGTTAGAAACCCCCTATAATGGTTTTCAGACTCAGAAGTGAGTCTTAACAGCAAGCTCTAATAAGTTGCAAAGTAGAAAACAACTTAAAACTCGAATTACAAGTGTTTGGAGCTTAAAAACTCTAAGAAAAATGTAGAGAGAAGCTAGAGAATCTCTCTCAAAGTATAGATCCGATCTCCCTTTAATTCTCTATAAGATTCCGTGTTTCTCACTCTTTTTACAGCTCTAGCACATGCCCATTTTGTCCTTCAAGACAAAGGAATTAATGAAGAGCAGGTCTCAGCTATAATCTTTAAGATTTGGTGGTGATATACCTGTCTGGGGATTGACTCAAACCAATACAGTAGTACAAAACCCGTTGTATAGCTTCTGAAATGTGTCACTTACACGGGGGTCACACCCACGTATTGCTCCTAGAAATGGCCAATATGATCTCTTCTTACTCTAATTTTCAATTAATCTTCATTTTTTGCAAAATAAACATTTCCAAGCATCAATTAAACATCTTATCATGAAATTAGGGGTCAAAAATAACAAATATATATTAAAAACAAAATCAATTTAACCCCTTAACAGGTTTCTTTTCCAATTTTGAGAAAGCTATTTCAAAAAAGAAAGAGATAGGTCTTTTGAGCTAAGTGTAGTGTTCTGAATGAGAAACAAATAGAAAATAAGGAAAAGATTATTAAAAATGGAGAATGCACAAGGGAGGGAGTGGCTAACAGCTTGTTGAATAGGCAAGGTTCTAGAGAGAACAAAAGGCAAGAGAGATTCTAAAATGGGTGTGAGGCTAATAGAACTTGATAAAAAAAACAAGATAGTTTTTTAGCTATTTTAAAAAATTGAGTTTAGGTTAAAATTTTATGCCCAAATGAAACTTTAATTTATTTTTACTAAGGATATTACATAATGCTTATCTTAACTTGATCAATTAAGATAAAACCATTAGATAATCTAAGATCCGAGAAATCTATCTAAGTTATTGGATAAATCAATAAACAACGTAATTTAGATTAGTGAATGACCAAATTCTAGTTAATTATGAGAGTAATAATTCTGAAATAAGGAATTTTAAGATTATAATTTTTTATCTTTATGCCTATTACCTAAATATAATGCATGATCAAACTTTAGAATATGAGTAATAGAGAAGAAATAGTGACTTAATCATAGTGTTGTCTTGATTTAGTGAAGATACACTAGATTTGGCATCACAAACTCTAAATCAATTAAATCCTTAACCACATAAACCTTGACTAAATAATTAGGAAAGTCAATCTTGAACCTTCTTTGCAATTGATTGGAAGCTTTCTAGGTTTTATAATTTAGGATCTTTTAATTAAATTTTAATTCAATTATTCTATAGTTAATTATAATCTTAGTGACCTAGGCATTATAATTAGCTCCCCATGAGATAAACATTTGGGATCTTAAAAAATATTCAACTATATTACTTGTTGACCAATGCACTTGTCAAAAGTTGGTCTTGAATTTAATTATGAAATTGTGTGTCAAAAGAGATTTATTTGAGCTTAGTTTATGTAAGATTGACCTACAACACCATTTGAAAAAGTTTTAAGTCTATATGTAATGAAAATGTAAGTATTAATATAATGAATTCTAATTTAGCTATGAGGGTAAATGTCCCATTATTTCTCACTATGTTTCCTTATTCATCTAATTTATTCTTAAACACATATTTTATGCCTATTATTGGCTAATTTTTTTCCTAAGTACTAAACTCTAAACTTTTTTCTTTCAAATTAATTCAATTTTTCATTCATATACAACATTGAATTTTCATCACATAAGGCTTCTTCTATACTCCTAGGTTCAATTTGAGACATAAAAGCAAGATGAGATACATTCTTAAAGTGAGATCGAGTGGTTACTCCTTGTTGAACATCAACTAGTATTTCGTTTTATAGATAAATCTTTCTTGTATTTCCAATCCTTTGATAGCTCATTATCTTTCCTCTCATCTTTTAGTTCAATAATAGGCTCATTGGTTGTTTTTCCATCTTCCTTGTTCCTTAATAAATGATAACTCCAAATCTTTATACAATCTTACATCATCATCTTTAAGAATTTTCTTACTTTCGAAAGGACTAGTCTCATCAAATACTACATGCATAGATTCTTTAATAACATGAGTTTTATTTTAAACACCGTATATGATCTACTTGTCAAAAAATTACTAAAAAATATGCCTTTATCAGTTTTAGAATAAAGCTTACATAAACTATTCTCAATATTCAAAATGTAACGCTTGCATCAAAAACTCTAAAATATTCAATCTTAGGCTTCTTACCCTTCCAAAGCTCATATGGGGTTTTATCCATCTTGTGCCTAATGTTTACCTTATCAATAATATGACATGCTCATATAACCACTTTGATTCACAAATACCTTGGCAATTTATATTCATTGATCATAGTCCTAGCTATCTCTTATAAGTTCCTATTCTCTCACTCCTAATGGATACAGTGGACAAGCATTTTTCATTTTAAACTCTCATGGTAAATTTTACAGAAGTTCTAAAATATTCATCTTTTCTACTAAAAAACAACACATAACTGAATCTACTAAAGTCATCAACAATCATAAATACATATGATTTGCCTCCTAAAATAGTAACTCTAATTGGTCTACAAAAATCCATATGAAGAAGTTTAAAGGGTTTAAAAGTTGTTACTGATTTCTTGCTATAAAATGAACTTCTTACTTGCTTTACTCTTTAGCATGCTTCATAAATCTTATCTTTCTCAAATTTCATATTCGAGAGCCCATTGGCAAGTTGTTTGGATTTGAGTTTTGAAAAAAGTTCCATGCTTGCATGTTTAAGCTGTCTCTACCACATCTATACATAGTCACTTAAAGAATCTAAATACTTCATACCAAAGTTAGTAATATCATCAAAATCAACTATATTTTTTTTTCTTCTCTTTCACCTAAGAAAGCAATATTATTGTCACTTACTCTTGAAACTACATATGAATTTCCTTTAAAATATACTTTATAATGATTATCACACAATTGATTAAACTTAAAATATTATGTTTTAACTCATCAACAAGAATTATATTATCAATTAAAAGATATTTATCCTTACTTACCTTTTCAATGCCAATTTCCTTACCTTTAGTATTATTTCAAAAATTAATAGTTCCACTATCCTTACTTTTAAATGAATGAATTAAAAAGGGTCATTTGTCATATGTCTCGAACAATCACTATCTATATACCATTTTTTCCTTTTTTTCATGACCTATAAAACAAGAAAATCATTTTAATTTAGGTACCTATATCATCTTGGGTATTTGATAGTTAGACACATACCTAGTCTAGCCATTTAATGAAACATTCACATTTCTTAATCTATGATATTAAAAAAAAAAGACGTTAAACATGCCTATAGTATTCACAATATATGCAAAATAATTTTGTGTATGACCTATATGTATTTTTATAATCATATTTAGGTCTAAATTCATTATGAGTCTAAGATTGATGGTTTTGCCTAAGTTGGAAGTATGTCCTTCTATTATGGCTATATTGTGAGGGGCTCCTAGGTCTTGATTTTGAATTGTACATGTATGCATAATTTCTTTTCCTTGGACATGTTCTACTAGTGGATGTAGTTTGAAAAAAATCCTTAGGTAAAGGTTCATCCTTTAAGTTCGTATCCTTAACAAATGTGATCTTACTAGATGAAGTTCCATTTTTACTAGTATAACCTAAACCACGTTTGTCATTGGTCATCTTTTAAGTAACTAGCATGGTTTCTAGTTTTTTTATTTCCTTTAGTAAATCTTGAAAGTGATTCTTTAAGGAACTCCATCCCCCCCTTTTTTTTAATGAGCCATTGTCGTGTATTAATCTATCATTATCATCAAAATTCTTTGATTCTAATTCAATTCTAAGTTTTTCATTTTCTAATCTAAATTCTTCTAAAAACTCCAAAGCTTCGCCTAGTATATAATTCTTCTTATTCCCAATTAAGTATTCTAGATATTCTATCAATTCCTTATAACCATATTTTACTTAACATTCATCATCACTACCAAAAGTATAGGAAGAAGGTACCTCATCAGGGGACATAATACACATATTTGCCACTTACTTCCTTTTCAGAGTCAGTTGATTCACTTCATTTAGCCTTTATAAACTTCTTCTTCTATAGGTCTTTGTTTTCCTTTCTTTCAATTATTAAGGGAGCAGATATTGTGGTCTTATGTGACCTTTTTCATTACATTTAAAATAAGTAATATTAACCAATTTATTTTTAGAAAATCTCTTACCTTCCCTTCTTCATGTGGATTCATTTCTCCGTAGGAATTTCTTTAGATTTTTTTTATGAGAAGGGTGATATCCTCATCTTCACTTATACTCTTAAGTGGTTCATCATCTCTTTCTTCTTTCTTTGATTCTTTGAACGCTATGTTTTTCTTCTTATGTACGTTCTCCTCCTCTTGTGTTTCTTTTAATCTCATCTTGTACAGAAGCAGGCAAATAATAAGCTCATTAAGGGGGAGCATGTTAAGGCCCTTGGCTTCTTAAATTGTAATTATTTTGGCCTCACAAGATTTAGGTAGAGAACTAAGTATCTTCATTACAAATTCAACATTTGAATAGGTCTTACCTTGATCTTTTAAAGCATTAATAATATCTACGCCATAAGCATTTACAAAAGAAATGATCATGCAACTTATGATAAGGTTCATATTGATATGTAAGCATACTAACTTTACTCTCTTTGGGTTGGTTTTTAACTTCGTGTGTAATTTCTACGGTATGCCAAATGTCATAAATGGTTTTGCACATGAATATCCTATTAAATTCATTTATACTTAGGACACGATATTAAATATGCATAACTCTATTAGGTACTATTGGGTTTTCTATGAATTAAGAAAGCGTTGGTGTCTTTTATAAATCTATTTTATATAATTTTACACTATAGACCATTAGAAAACGTCTCATCCTAATTGTCTAATAAAGGTAATCATTTTCATAAAAATAAGGAACTCCACTAGTATTTTACCCAATGTTTTCATAATTGGATTGGACGTCGAATCGGTAAAGTGAGAGGTTTAAGGTTTAAAAGTTTAACTGGTATTAAGTCGTTATAAAACCAGTATTAAACCGATATAAAGTAATAAAATATATAAATTAAAAAATAACTAAAAATATATTTTAAAATTAAATATATAATAAAAATATAAATAAATTACTAATATCTATTATTATTTAATTAATAAATAATAATTCTAACTAAAATTGAATATAGTATAAACTATTAAAATAATAGAAATAATTAAAATTATATTTGTGAATAATTTTGTGTCTTATATTTATCAAGAAATTAAAATCCTTTAATGTTATATAAAGATTTGTAAACCACGATTATATATAAAATATTTG
>JAOXYD010249772.1:0-16484 GCA_028565735.1 Pinacopodium congolense
TTTATTACTTGTTCGATAGGTGCACTTGCCTTTCGTCACGTTGGTTTTCATTTAATCTCATTTTGGTTTTTAAAGTAAAATCGGTTTAAAGAACGCCCAATTTTTAATCACTCAACCAACGAACAACATTAAGCATAAAGTTAAGAGCACAATGTAGGCATGTTAACTCACCAATATGAGATTTTTCACATTTTGCATGATAAATATATTTCCTCCATGTACGTGCATTTTATTGATGTTATTAATACTTTAAAAGGTCTATGCTGAGCTTGTAAGAAATATCCTTAGATATCTACCAAAGTACTAGGAGGTTAAGTTATAGTGATTTAAGATGCCAAGGATCTTAACATCTTCCCGCTCGATGAGTTAATAGGTTCCTTTTTAACTGACAAGATAAGATTAAAAGGGACATAAGAAGATGAGTCTATACAAAGGAAGAAAAACAGGGCATTCAAAGTTTCAAAATACGTTCAAACCGATGATAAGGCCTCCACAAGTGAAACTAAGCATGAAAATATATCATTTATTGCAAGGAGTTTTAAGAAATTACTAAAGAAGAAGCCATCCACACAAAGAAGTGAAGGTCAGTGTTTTTCTTAAAATAAATTAGCTAACATTACTTATTTTCAGTGCAATAAACAAGGTTATATAAAATCACAATGCCCATATATAAAAGAGAGTAATAAGTAGGATAAGAATGAAAAAAAAAAGAAGGCATTAAAAGACACACAGAGTGAAGGTGAATATGAAAAAGGAGAAGAAGTGGAAAATTTTGTGTCTGATGACACATAATGAGGATTCTTCTTCCTCTACTTCTAATTGTGATAATGAATGTGATGTAAATTTTGATTATGATGATATTGATCCTTAAGTTGGAGCAAATTAAGTCATTCTAAATTTTTATAAGTCTATTACACCTAACTAAAAATTCCATCTTAAAAAATATGTACTGCAGAAGTCAAATAATTCAATTAATCAAAGAAATAATATAATTGATTATAATTAATAAGTAAAACCATATGTAAAGCTTAAACAATATAATATATGATTGATAATATGATATAATTCTATACCTAATACAAGATGAATCAAATTTAAACAAATTAAAAATAAAAGAGACATGCAAGAAGGATGGTCAATTCTTATAGTGCTTTGGTGATAACCTCTTTACCCACACCCACTCCTTAACGCGTCATTAGGCATTCTGTTATTGTCAAGAGAAGTATAATTCCCTTTTTCAAAAGTTTATAACTTAACTTATATCCACTTACTTTTTCAATGAGCTTTAGTGTAACCCTTTATAATTTTCACTCTCATTACCATAACCCTATAAAATACAAACCTAAAAGAATATCCTACTTAACCAACTCAAGTGTTTAGAGACTTAAAAATCACTTATAAATATATGTAAAAGGAAGCTCACACAACTTTAAAACTCAATTGAAACACATAAAATTACAAACTTTACACTTCAATTCACTAATAGAATTGTTCTTCAACTCTTAGATGCATAAAGAACACATAAACATGCCTATTTATATGTGAAATACACTCAACCAGTCATTTATGACTTTTATCCAATGTTAATATTCTTTAAATACAACTTATAATTAGTTTCTTTTTCTTGGAATGATATTTGTGCCACATTTGACATATATTAGTCGATCAGTAATCAATTGACTTGTATATGCAATGGTAAACCAACCATAAGTTGACTAGTGCATCTATTAGTTGACTAGTCTCCTTCTAAAGCTAGTTTTTCATTCTCCAAAACACATCTAATTAAGTTTAAATCAATTCTTAACACATTCCTATTCATTCAAATCATCCCAAAATAAATTTATATCTCCAAATACTTTTTTAGAATATATTCACACTCTATCATATTAACACACACTATCTTCTTCCTTTCACACAATGCCATATATTCAACATATCCTAACATTTTCATGTACATATTTCCACACTCTTTAACATACACATCATTTTAATTCCTAAAACAAATTTAGTGTATTAAGAGAATCTTTAAAAACTCATTCACATAAAACTCCTCTTGATTATGCATCCTTTATGAAAAAACATTAACCTTGAATGTACAATACATGATATAAACCCTTTTATGTAATTAAAAGATTAAGATAAGACTTACAATCAAAACTTACAAATTCGAAAATGTATTCATTTTATGCTAGTCTCGATCTCAAGCCTTTTTCCTTTAATCTTTAAAAATTACATTCCATTTCAAGTTCCAAAGCTCTAAGGATCCAAAATTCATCGTCATAACACCTTTTATCTTCTAATCTTTCTTAAAACACATCCTTTTCATCAAACCTATCTTTTCAACATATTAACATGATAAACTCTTTAGTAGTAACATGTTGTCATCATCAAACAAAGGTGGAACTATCCTTGGTTCAACAATTTTTCTCTTTTTGAAGATGAAAAAACTATTTGATATTAGAAATATAAAAAGTAAGATCTAAATACAAATGTTTTGCTTCCCCTCAATCTAATATCACACATTTTCTCCCCCTTTTAATAACCATAAAAAATTTTACAAACTAATAATCATATCATTGTAATACAAATCAACCTTTCCTAATGTCCCTTAAAATTTTCAAAAGCATTTAGAAACTCTCTCAAATATGCTTCCTCTTAAAATTAACATGACAACCTTATTCAAACTCAATATGCAATGTCATAAAAAACTCAAAAGAAATCATCATATATTGAAAAATGTAAAAATTCAATATAAGTTCCAAACTATCCAATATCACTTAAAGAATTTTAAAAGGAACGCTCTAACTTTACTAAATCATCATTACTCAAATAACCAACAAAACTATATACTAAATCCTAGTACCAATTATAACTTAAAGCTATATATCAATTACAACTAAAATAGCCAAAAATCTCTATACAAAAATTAAAAACATCCTAAACTCTTAATCATCATAAATACACCTAAACACCATTTAAGGATTTGAAAAGGAGACAAATCCCTTTTTATGTAAACCAAAAATTAATAAAATAATTGCATGTAATATCACAATTACAAAATCCAATTTCAAAATCAAACCTACTTCAAAAACTCCACACCATTATTATTCTCAATAAATATCAAGTTATCCAAAATGATTAAATCCTCCTAAGTTTATTAAAAATTGATAGTTGAACAAATAAAAAAAATCATGAACTCATGTCAAACTTAAAAGTTTCAAACTTGACTAAAAAATTTACCAACTTTTTCAAAAATATGACTCCTATAAAAATAATAAATTATCACATTCCAAGAATTCAAACTAGCATAACAAGAGTAAGAATCATTAACGGAATCATAACTTTTAATTACGTCAAATCCATAATCATAAGCATCATTCGATATTAAACTCCCCTTTTCATAAGGTACTTTTAATATCACATTTTAGGCTCCTTTTTTAAAAGGAAATGAAATGCATACCAAGATCTATCAAGGGTGTCATACCAATCATTGGAACTATTCATAATCAAGAACTTAAACAATTTAAGGTTTGAATTTAACTTTCAAAGACTCACATGACATTGATATCATTACATCTAACAAATTTCTTGCATTCCAAGTAAATTCATGCATTTTAAGTAATTCAAACTCCCTTAAGTAAAACATAATCTAACACTAAGCAATTATCATGTTCAAAAGCACTAAACATATTAACTCTCATCTATATGAAGGCAAGAATAGCTATAAATGTTCAATCCTATAATCATCTAAAATTCTTAACGTCATTACAAATCTATAAACTTCAAACATGAATTATACAAAACCTAAATGTCATGTACAAGTCATGAACTGTTCGAATTCAAAAGATACCATCATATCTTAGGCAATTTAATAGGAGGAAGTCATTGTTGTTGGTTAGTTTAATACTTACTAAGTTCAAATAAATTTATTGATTAACATGTAATACAAATTCAATTTAAAATCGACAATACGACAGTGTACTAGTGAACAAATAATAAAGTAGAGTATTTTATGACTTCAAATGTCGAACCCACAAGAAAAATGCAACTACTAGGGCAATCAGATTATAATTATCTATAGAGCTCAAGAGTGCTTAAAATTAAAGGTTAGCTTCCTAAAATAACCTAAAAACTCGAAACATTGCAATGAAATTTAAATTGCTTAAAATTACCAAATTGATTAAATTGCTAAGGTTTAGGCTTTTAACACTCCAATTGAGTTATGAAATAGATTGGAATGCCTAATCTAGAATCTTCACTAAATCAAGACACCGCTATGGTCACTAAATCAAGACACTGCTATGGTTAAGTCAATGCCTTATCTCTAGCCATCCTAAATTGATTTTTAGTTATTTCATCAATTAATAGATATTAGGCTTGAATTTCAAGAAGTTCTAATCTTAAATTCAATATTCAAGATTAGTACCCTCACAATTAACCAACCAATGGTTATGTATTGATTAAAAGCATGTTGTTTACTAATTTTTCCAATGAATTAAGTGATTTGGCATCTACTTAATCATTTAACATCTTATCTTAAATGGACAACTTAAAACAAGCTTTAAAAGCTTGAAAAAAACAAATATTATCTTCCAATAATGTGTTAAGAAACTCAATTAAAGTATTAAAGAACTTATCCTTAGTGTGAAAATAGAATAAGCACACATATTTAGCATTAAATAGAAGAGGTTAAAAACAAACACCATGTTCTTATTTATATATGGATAAAGGAGATAAATACAAATGATTCAAGGTTTACGAAGCACTAAATAATCCTCTAAAATTATAGATAGCCTCCAATAAATTATATAAACTCCTAGAATCTTTAAACACATCCTAAAATTATAGAAAATTATGTTGAAAAAAGAAACAAAAAAAAAACCCTAACCTACAAGAAGAAAGAAGGGAAAAAAAACTAGACTAAATCTTATCTCTCTCCTCTCAATCTGGTGTTAGTAAATGCAGAAATGGTCTTTAGGTCTTAATATATATGTCTGGAGCAAGTTGGCACAAGTTGGAGCAAGTTGCAGTAAGTGGAGAGAAAGATCCAACTATAAAAACTCAATTGTTAGTTAAATGGCACATGGTAGGGAGTAAAATGGTGTCATTAAATCCCCTAGGTTTAAATCTTTAATAGAAGCAAAATGGTGGCTCCTGATGGTAAAATGGGGGTATGATAGGTACTATCGTTTTACTTCTTTTTTTAGAATTTTCTACTACATATTCCAGATTTCATTTACTTTTAAGCTCTAATCTACAAAGTAAAAAATTTCAAACATAAATCAAACAATGTAGCATCAATTTAGAGCAAATATGCATCAAATTGCATTAGAAAATATTATGAATTATGAATTTATTAGTCATCACTTAAAAAAGGAATCAAATATAGCATACAAATGATGAAAAATCTAAATGATATCCAATAAACATCCAAATGCCTTATCAAACTTCTTAAACTTTTTCATAAAACCAAAAGTAACATAGAAGCAATTCATCAAAATCATTAAACCTCTTTCTTTAGTAATCCATTTTGTAAAGTCCTCCATATTTTATGAAATGATTAAAATATTACAAATCTCCACCTTAATAAAAACAATGATTTTTCTTTCAATTAGAAAAATATGCAAATGCCAATTTCTAAGTATTAATAGCTGCAACGGTCAAGAGGGGTATCAATATTAAACATTTAAAAATAAAAGAAAATAGTAATAATCAACCAATTGCACCACAAAATTCTTTTTACTCACTTATGTAAGGCCTTTTCTATAAGAAGAATATTCATGCACTTTCTTACATAATTTCTAATGAAAAATCTAGTTATGCAAGATTAACATACCATTTATAACTTGAAAAATTCAAATAATCACCTTAATTTGATCATAAACATCAACCATCAATTAATTGCATCCTAAGAACATTCTTCAAGACAAAATAAAGATAATGAAGTGTATGTACTAGAAACATGCCATCATCCAAATTATTAAATATCATCCAAGAAAAATAAGAATCATTCAAGTTCATTTCATGTACTAAAATCATATCATATAAAAGAACATGTACCCCCTCCTTTTTATGTATCACCAACTTGTAAATTCATTTATTCTCTTACTTGGTTAAACATTGTGACATATTAGAAACTTGTAAAAGGATAAGAGATTTGTTAAGTTTTGGAAGGATTAGCTTATACTATTCTCATATGGTTTATTGACAATTGAAGACTTGAATAGGATAGAGAAGGTTGAGTAAGTGTTTCCTATTGTGTAATTGAAGTATTATTAGTTGCTTCATGTACTTAAATGTAGGAATTATGCCTTATTAATCTTATTCTTAACTATAAAAAAAACAATGTGGTTTTAGTGATTTTCCTTTACGCTTGAAGATACTCTTTAAGTTCTTTAACCTACAAAACAAAATTCAATGAACCTTTGGTACTTATAATAGTATGGGCCCATAGGGTTTGGTTATCTTCCTTCAACCACTTCTAAAACAGTCCAAACATTTAATTTATCATAACAAAAATGATCGACATGACCATAGTAACCATAATAATTATAAAGTAGGGGTGTATGCATCCTATGTGTGTTTCTATATGAATATATAGATCTTGATTCATTGTAATTTTTAAGTGCATGGTAATGTGACCTTGTGTAAGTATTTTTTCTAAATAGTAATGATGCAATTCTAGTTTTTGTATCCTTATAGTTCATCTTTTTATGAAAATGAGATCTATGACATCAATGAACCATGTTCTTATATTTTTTCACATTTACATAGGGGAAATAAACTAAAAGTCTGAAAGACGTCATTTTACGGTTTTACATTTTTATAGAAGTGCTTTTTTAAAAAATTGATTCCATTGCATTGTCTTTTTTGGTCCTATTTGATATTTAAGAGGGGGATAATTAAGTACTTTAAAAATTCTAAGTTATTAATGTTCTTAAGTTCACCAAATTAAACTAATTACTTAGGTAGAAACAAATAAATAAAAAATTAAATAATATGAACATCTGAACCTTTGATGATTCCGTCCCTCTTCCATGCAGCTACTTTGCTTCTTCACTATCTTTTATTCCCATTTCTAGTTCACACTTACTTCTTTCTCAATTTTTCTTAACTTGACTCTTCTTACTCTCATTACTTAGCTTCTCTTCTTTTTACTTATCTGCATTTTGTAGATCCCTTCTCCTTTCCATAAAACTCTCTTTCATCATTTTTTTTCCAGAATCATCTTCATCAAATACACTATACAATATCTTAAACAAGTTTTTTTCTTCCTGACCTCTTATCCAAATCCAATAACTGCCTTTTTGAAAAGCACTTTCCTTCATTCTCCATCTTTCCCCTTTTGGCAAGTTCTTATCTTTTAAAAGAAGCTTACAACCTCTCTTCTAATATCTCCAACTCCCTTTGGCTCTTCCAGTCGACAAAAGCTAGCTCAAAGGAACCAAGCAGCATGGTTCAAAGGACTTGGTGTCAAGTAGTGATTGGTAAAGTTCCTAATATAGAAAATTTGAATTTTCTTTTATTGGTTGAGTTTAATGAATCTCTTGGAGAGGTACCACTTGTGGATGTGTTGACGTAAGGTATTGCTACGTGGGCATCCACAATGGGTTTTTTTTTTACTGATAAAAGTATAGCCTACCTAATTATGAAGAAATGAGCATATATGAAGTGTAAGAAATGGGGAATGGAAGAAACCCTGTTGAGTGATGATGATCACTATCTTTTCAATTTCAGTTCAACAACCAACATGTGGAGGATTATTGAGGTAGGTCCATAGCATGTTTAAGGAAAAGACCACTTTTACAAAAGTGGAAATGAGGCTCAAGTTAGAGCATATGAAGTCAAATCATATTTCCATTTAGGCGCAAATTAATAATGCCTCTTTAGAGTATTATTGCACTTAGGAGTAAACTATTTGGCAAACTTTCTAGGAAAGCCACTCTATGTAGATGGGGTCACAACATCCTTAAAAACACTTATCTATCCCATATTTTCGTAGAGTCTTATTAAAGGTAAGATCTTCTTTCGAGCATTCTTATAAAAAAATTAAATGAGGAGGACCAACTTGTTAAAGATAAGCTACAAATGATATAACAGTTGAAGCCCCCCTCAGTTAATAAAAAATGGAATGAAACTGGGAAAAGATTCACTACATGAACTTAAGATGAGATTATGTGAACTACTACTTTTGGTAATATAGATAAGCTTATTAAGAATCTATACTTCATAGCTTTGAGGGAGCTCAAGAAAATTAACAATCTCAAACCTGTAGATCAAATTTAGATTAAGGATTCCTAGATACCAACTAATTAATAATAATATAAGAAAATTTTAATAGTAATCAACCTATCCGTTACTCCAGGCCTTGATGATACCAATTTAAGTGTAAACTAAACATAAAAGTAGGAACACGAGACCAATACCACTAGAGTTTTATAATAGTAGGAATAGGACTAGGAGTAGGAGACTAATCCTATTATAGCCTTCCAAGAGTAGGAACGAGTTATAATAAATCCTGTTATTGTAGAGCAAGAATAGGTTATTCAATCAAATATACTTAAGCTTAAATCAAATTACAATAATAATAGATCCAGTTAAAAAAATCCCAGAGGGTAGGAATAAGACATCCAATTTGAATTTCTTGGGCATATCTCAAAATGTAATCATTATACCTCTAGCAATTAAAATTAAATCCCATGAGGAGTAAGGAAGAGTTCAAATTAGTCACCAAAAGTAAGCAACACCTCCCTTTAGCTTATGGTTAGAGATTTTAATAATACTAAACTCTTACAAGAATTAGACCATATTTTAAGATTAGATGGACATCATAGGTAGTTTAGATCCTATATTAACAACTACGCATCACAAACCTAAAATAAGAGGGTTTTACTTTACATGGTCAAATAGATAAATTGAAAGGAGCATGAAGAGGAAATTAGACCATGCATTTGTAGATGATCTATAGCTCACTAAATTTCAACTTAGCAAAGTAGTATTTTTCTAATCTACTTGTTTCAAATCATTATCTAATTGAGATATACCACCTTAAACCTAAATAAACAAAATATTTTCCTTTTAGGTTTTTCAATCGCATAACTAAGATTCAAAAGTTTAACAAGGCAATTTAGGAAGGAATGAGTATTGAGGTTCCTAGTTTAAGAAATAAAGATTTTTAAGGAAGCTCCACAAGGTAAATGAAGCTCTAAAATTACTAATTAGAGAATATTCCTTAAAGAGAGCCGAGGTTGATAGCATGGTTAAAGACCAGTTGATTCAATGTCAAAATGCTCTATATGCTAATCCCACCATTAGTCAGAAAGGATCTTCGGAGTTTAATGCTCTCAACCACTACCTCATGCAAAAATCAAGAGCACTTTAGTTGAAAATGGGGACAGTAACATCTCATTCTTCCACTTGAAAATTCCTCATAGAATGAACTTAAACGAGATAACTCAATTAACTAAGCTAGATGGAACTATAATTTGTAAACCTTAGGTTATTAAACAGGAAGTTTGTCTCTTTTATAAGTAGTTGCTATGTACTAAATCTACATGGTACTCTTTTCATCCCTTATAAAGCTCACTTATATCTAATAAAATTTTTAACAAGCAAGCAAGATTTCCAGCCCAGTCAGTGGGGATATTGGAGATAGAAAAAGCACAAAATCCATACACCCTAATAAGGAACTAGGGATAGCTAGTTTTAATGTGTTGTTATATCGTTCTCCTAATTTTCTCTTAAAGATTTGGCTACTTCTAATATCCAGTAATTTTTTTAAATAGGAAAATTTCTTTTAAAAGTCAATAAAACTTATCTTTCTTGACTCCAAAAGTTCCTAACCCATTTGAATTGAATGATTTTAGACTCATTTCTTATTGGAACACTATGTATAAATAATTTTCAAGATATTGGCCTCAAGATTAAAGCAAGTGCTATATCATTTAATTAGTTACTTATAGGTAGCATATATCAATGGAATATGCATAGGAGATAATATCTTAATGGTTGGGAAGCAATGTAAGGACTACAATAATAAAATGGTACCAAGAAGTTGTGCTCTTAAGATTATTTTTCATTACTTTATGCATTGGAAATTTATTAAACAAATCCTAATTAAATTTGATTTTTTAACACAACACGTAACTTGGATAATTCAATGTGTCATCACTCCTTCATTTAGTTTTCTTTATAATGGTGAGTCAAAAACATTTTTTAAGGGAGAAGAGGGTTGAGACAAAAGGATCCCTTATCCCCTTAAGTCTTTATTTTTTTCATAGAGATTATATCAAGATTGATCGCATATAATATTAATGCTGCAAATGATTTCTCCTAGCATAACAAATGCAAATATTTACACATCACTAAATTGACCTTTTTAGATGATGTCATACCCTAAGAACCATCTACTAAGCTTATTTTAGGATCTTTGACCTCTGTTAGCATTTATCCAGCTAATATATAGAAGAGTTTTATAATTATATCAATAGATAATCCTCATTTAGTTAAATAGTTTTAATTACTTATAAGTATGAGGATTGCTACTTCCCATCAACTATCTTGGATTTCCAACAACATATAAAACATCAACCTTTAGAGACTATGATATTCTATTTGATATAAATACAACTAAGATAGAAAAGTGGTTTAAAAAAGCTTTTCATTTGTTAGAAGAATACAATTCATTATCTCCATTTTTAGCTTAGTGGAATATATATTAGACCCCTCCCCTAGTGCTACCTAAAAAATAATAAAATCACTAGAGCAAATGATAAGGGATTTTGTATGAAATGAGGACATGTCTTGGAGGGGCAAAGATAAGTGATACTCCTAATATCTATAAGCATAAAAGTGAGTCTCTTTAAGAGGATTTGGGGTATATTTAAGGAAAATAGGTCTTTATAGGATAAATGGATAAATACATATGTTCTCAAAGATATAATCATATGGGAAGTACTCCCCAAATGTAATTAGTCATGGTCTACACTATAGATGCTAAATCTCAAAAGGCAACTTAAACTCAATTTTGAAACATATGATAACTAATAGAAGCAGAACTTCCCTTTATTTTGATAAATAATTCTCAATTAGGCCCTTACACTTACAGTCAAATGAAATCAAGTTAAGACCTCATTTCCCCCTCCTTTAAGCTAGAGTAGAACTACTTGTATGAAATGGAAATTGGAATTAAAAGGGTGGAAGCTCAAAGCAACTTAGATATGTTCTTCTAGGATACCTACCAAATGTTGATAGAAAGGATGAAATCCCCTAATCAATTCATTAGTGGGCTGGTTTGTGCTAATACCAATTCAATTCAAATTGACTCAATTTTTAATCATAATTTCTACATTTGATTCCAGTTATCTCAAATTAATCAAACTACCTTTGATGGAAATTGCACCAGTAACAAGTAATATATAGAGTATTTTAGATCTATGTATCGTTCCCACGGGGAGTTAGGCTAAGTTGCAAGTACTAAGCCCAATTTAGATCACAATTATCTCAAGATTCAATCACAATTTGAAATTAAAAATTAAGATTACCAAATGAACTTAAAACTACCAATTTATGCATAATAAACTTAGTGAATGAAAAGATATTGCCTTATAGATAATTGGGCCATGAAATTGGCCTTAATGATTGAAAGTGATGTTTTATGGTCACTCCTCTAATTCTAAGCCTAGCTATGATTAAGACTAAGCTCATTCTCTAATAAGTTAAGATGAAGGTTGGCCATACATCATTCTTAAAGCATTAGGCATAAAGTATAAGAAGCTTAACCTAAAGATCCAAAATTTCATATTATGACCCTCAAGATAAAGCATAGCTTGGTCATGCAATGATTTAAATCAGGTTACTTATCAATTAGTCCAACATATTAGGTAGATTTCTCGGATCCTAATATGTTTCTTAACTTTATTTAAAGGTTTAAGTTGAAATAAGCATTAGTCTCATCATATAAGTAAAAGAAAACCTTCAATCATGCATTCAAACTCATTCAACACATTCTTATATCATTTCAAAACTAATCCACAAACCTTAATACATTAAGCTACTCATTTAAACCATAAAATCAATCAAACTTATTATATAGTTGACAAATAAGAGGAAAGATGGATTTAATCTATAAAAATAGGTTATAAGTCACCAAAAATCATCCACAAACACATTTACAAGCTTAAATCATATGTAAAAGCCTTTAAAATTCACTAACATCAATTGAAATCTGCAAAAATCATATCAAAAAGTGGAAGAACAAGAGAAAATAACCCTAGAATAAGGTAAATCCAATTTTGTTCTCTCTATTTTTTTTTTCTCTGTGAAGAGCTTGCATTTTTGGCTTCTATCCCTCCATTTATATGTCTTCTACGGGTAGGAAGCCACTTGTGCAAGTTACAGCCAATAGGATGGGAGATTTAGCTCACAATATGGAGACCATTTATAGGGATGTATTTTATAGTATTTCTACATGAGTTTCAATGCCATTTCATCCCTATTTTGTTGCTCAAATACTTAATTTGTGTGCCTTTTTGTATACTTAGTACTTTATGAATGCTTGTCATGAACTCCCCAAACCTTTTCAACCCACCTTAACCCTAGCCACATTATAACCCGAAGCAAAGTCCTTTTAATCTATCTTAGTATGTGATTATTGTGGAAGATAATTGATGTACTAGCAAGCCTATTATAGTATGGTTTCATATAGGAAGTTACAATGAAATAATAACCTATAAAAACTTCAGAGAAATGAGTGACAACCTCAAGGAAGATCCATTTTGAGTTTGTACTTATCTTTGAGCGATGGTTTTATAAGTTGAGTTTGTTTGTGTGCACTAATGAAAAGTTCTTATGATATGTGTAGTACGTTAACACTTAAGTTGGCCAAAGTTTTTGGGATTGCATTCTTTGATCTTTACGAAAATGAAGTGATAGAATTAATTAGTTGTATTTGATTTTTACTTAAGGACAAGTAAAGGTTTCAGTTTGGGGAAGTTGATAGTTGTGTTTTAATCCTTGTTTTTATAAGTGTTTAATTTCTACTTTGGTTATTTGTCTATGTATTTAGGATTAAATTATTATTTATTTAATATTTTTATTTTTTTTCTTATCATTTAATTGTTTATTTTGGGTTAGAATTAGATCTTATTGGGGTATTTACTTATTGTGTAGAATTAATTGGAGCTAGAAATGAAAGTTGGAAAATTTTTGGAATGAAAAAAAAAAGAAGAAGAAGAAGAAAAAACCATGTTAAAATGTGGATGACAAGGACTGCCAAA
Organism: Pinacopodium congolense; assembly: GCA_028565735.1. Lineage (NCBI taxonomy): Eukaryota > Viridiplantae > Streptophyta > Magnoliopsida > Malpighiales > Erythroxylaceae > Pinacopodium > Pinacopodium congolense. Next base: position 13,278 of record JAOXYD010249772.1, read on the forward strand.
GGCTTGCAAAGAGTTAACCTTCAAAAGTAGGAAAAATAGGCTAAAGGCCAAGGCTTCCAACATTTCTGCAAGAGAGCCATCTCATGTGAGGGATAAAAAGTGCTAATAAATTTGATTCCAAGCACTCAGGTAAGCGAGCAGCACGTGATGGAGCAAGAGGAGGGCCATTTCAATATAAAAGCCTTGAATGCATACAACAATAGAGAGAAGACCTTACTACTTTTAAAAAATCACAATTTGTATCTTAAAAGAGAGCTAGACACAAAGCTCACCAAGGACACCATCATTTTAAGCTGCAAACGTACATATAAAAGGAGCAGCGTCATCTATAAGAGAAGGAACCCATCTTTATTCATTGTTAAACTATCTTCGAAACTTGTGCTCCACACCAAAGAAGAAAGCTTTAAGTTCAAGCGCTTTTAGGTTAAAGCATTAAGAGGTCCCATCAAGCTTTCATTCTAGATTTTTAGATACAATAAGGGAAGAAAGCTACCATTGTATTTGTTTTATTTTTTTCAGTATGTTTTGTATTATAAAGAATATAGATATGGTTGAACTTATTTTTATTATAAATGGCTAAACATGTTTTAGTATTTGTTATTTGAACTATTTGTTAACTTTGGTTATTGATTTAATTTTATAATGTTTGTATAATTTATTGAGCTTAAACCTTGTAACAAATAGAGAGAGTGAGGTTGGTAATATGTGTTAAATGTACAATGAGAGTTGGCATTTAATAGACCTATAAATAATAAGTGTATGGATTTATTGGAAAGAGATTCAATAGATTAATATATTGCCTTTAGGATCATTTCAGATCCAGATAAATTTTGATGAAAGTCCTTGCATGTCTATAGATTAAGAAGTTAAGCGTAATTTATTTAACTAGTTACAATATTTTGTACCTTAAGAGAGGGTGGTTAAAATATTAGGAAATCTTGATCAAAGAATAATTTAAATCAATTAAACCAGAGGGAAGCAAATAAGGATAACAATAAGTCCTATTCTTTAATCTTGATTTTTCTAAGTTTTTGTCTACAGTTTTCGCAATGGTAGTATTGCTTACTTTTACTTTTAGTTTATTTTCATTATACTTATCTTTTTAAATTTGTTTGAATTGGTTCCTTATGCAAAGTACAACCTAAATTAAATGGTGCCTAAGCATAATCTCTATGGGAAGATATCTGATTTTTACTACAAATAATGACCTGTATACTTGTGATTTTTAGCTTAAAACAAGTTATTGTTTTTTTTCATTCAACAGTTATTAAGACATAAATGCAAGGAATCACCAAAAATTGGGAAATTATCCATGAAACCCTCCATTATATCCTCTACTAAGTTATTAAAAATTGTTGACATGTATCTCTAGAAAGTAATATGAATATTAAACAATCCAAAAGGCATTCTTCTATAAGCCAATGTATCATATGGACAAGTGAATGCCATCTTCTCTTGATCTTCTAGAGCTATGAGGATTTGAAATTAATCTGAGAGCCTATCCAAGAAAAAGTAGTATATATAGCTAGAGAGTCTCTCTAACATTTGATTGATGAATGGCAATGGAAAGTAGTGTTTTCGTATAGCATCATTTAACTTGTGGTAGTCATTTGACACACTCCAGCCTAAACTATTCGTGCAGGGATCAACCCATTCTTCTCTTTAACACTACTATCATCCCTCTTTTCTTTTGCTTAAGCTACACAAGTCTCACCTATGAGCTATCAGATATAGGATATATAATTCTCACATCTAATAGTTTAATTACATTTCCCTTTACCACATCTTTCACAATAGGATTAAGACATCTAATAGTTTAATTACCTTTAGTATAATTTCATGTATACAAAATGAGGGGCTATATCTTCGACGTCTAGTATCTTTTATGCAATGACCCTCTTATTCTCTCTTAACACCCTGAAGAGCTTCTCTTTTTGAATCTATGACAAGTCTAAAAAAATAATAACTAGTAATTTAGAATTCCTAACTAAGAAAGCATACTCCAGATGGTCTAGTAATGTCTTTAATTCTAGTTTAAAGGGCTCTTTAATTAAGGGCTTAAGCTTTTCCTCCTTTGATTTTGTAGCACCTCAAACATGAAAATTGCCTCAAACAATAACTCCCATACTGTCTTTGTTAGTTTATTTTTTTCTATGTACTCCTTTTATTTCAATACCTCTGAAATGGACCCCTTTTCTTGCTCCTCCCTTGCAAGGGGTCTCGAGTGATTGTTTCCTACAAAACATTAATACTTTTAATCTCAATCACGTCTAAACAAAAACATGATTCATTGCTCCCTACAAAATGTCTCATGATTTCAGGGATTCTAAACATGACTTCTTCACCTTCTACCCTAAGTGTAAGCTTCCCCCATGCACATCTATCAATGCCTTAGTTATAGTTAAAAAGGTCCTATATAGAATTAAAGGAAATTGGACCTTATCATCCATATCGTATATTACAAAATCAATCGAAAAATTGAACTGATGGATTTTTACCAAAACATATTCAATTATGCCTTTAGGATATTTAATGGATTTATCAGCTACTTGTATTATCATCTTAATTGGTTTTGACTTGCCAAGTCCTAACTTACTAAATAGTTGATATACCATCAAATTTATGCTAGCACTTACATTTGCTAATGTCTAATCAAAAGATAGACTACCAATAATACAATTAATAGTAAAACTCCCTGTATCCTTTAGCTTTTACGGTAGCTTATTTTGTAGGATAGCCGAGCATTCGTCACTCAATTACACCATAGATAGCTCCTTTAATTTCTTTGTTTTTTTAGGAATCTTTCAAGAACTTGGCATACTTCAAAATCTATGAAAAAGCTTTTACAAAAGATATAGGGATAATAGTTTTATAGGTGAGTAACCTTTTCGAATTTTTTCAGTTAAGTGAGCAACCCTTAAAAATTTTCACTTAAGTGAGCAACTTTTAAATAGTTTTTCACTTAAGGTAAAAATGTTAATTCCGTTATGTGTATGGAGATGGGGCAAGTGAACTTTGTCATGATAGCTTCCACTTGTACATGTCCCAACCTTAAAAAATTAATGATTCAGTGAGCAACCTTTAAAATTTTTTTCAATCAAGTGAGCAAGCTTTTAAAAGTTTCAATTTAATAAGTAACGGTTATCTTTTTATTTTGGATTTTGACTTCTTATTTCATATGAAAAAGGAATTCCTTTTAAGACTAAT
>JAOXYD010249783.1:0-16484 GCA_028565735.1 Pinacopodium congolense
TATTTATCTTAAGTATTTAGTTGATGTATTTGCTTCCCAGGGTTTTATTTTCTTTTTAGCAACATTAGAAATAACAATACACTCTAGCTCTCTGTGGGATCGACCCTGACTTGCCCTAGTTACTTAGTTAGGTTAGTTAGGTATTTTATTATTTGGTAGCTTACGACGAGCTCACCATATAGCAATTTATGTCCTTAACTTCTTAATCACTTTAAGAAGCCCCACAATGACACCAACAAAGAGAAGAAGTCCAACAGCACCAATGACCAAATGGAAATACATCATCATCTTTGCTACTCAGTGACTATTTAGAAATTCCTATAAGGCCCACACCGACAAGGTCCTAGTAGTGTTATGGGCTCCATTAATCTAAGGTTCTTCTTAAATATATTTGAAATATTAGAGTTTTTTAAATGTTAGTATTCTTTTTAAATATTTTAAATGTTAGAGTTTGACCTCATCATAGATGAAAAGATTATAGTTAATTTTAACCTTTTTTACCTATAAACATGCTTTAACAAATTATTGTATTAACAATAAATTAAATCACTAAAATATAAAATAATTTTTTCTAGTATATAATCTTGTAACAATATCAAAGTATAAATGAAATCTATCAATATCTAATAGGCCTACATCTTCAGTTTATTTAAAATAAAGTTAGTGTTTAAAAGGTTTCAAATTATTAGTCTTATATGTTACATAGAAAGTAACAGAGGTAAAATATAAATAAATCAAAGATTAAAAAAAAACTTAAGTTGAAACACTTACAAATGTCTACTGGGTCTGTATCATTGGTCCCTTTCAAGGATAGATTTTTTGTCACCTTAAACCCACCACTCTAAATGAATTCAAATCAACATCAAGTCCTCTTTGTATTCCTATTACAGGATCATATAATAAACAATAATCCAAAATTTTTTTTGGGTTATTAGAATTTTTAAAACAAATAAGTTGGCAAAGATATCAGGACTCATTGAAAAGAAATTTTAAAATAAAAAACAAAAATATTTATTTTATAAACTTGAGATGAGGTTAATTTTATGACTCTAACTTTAAAATTTCTAAGGATAAATAAACAAACATTTGATATGTAAAAAAATAATTGGCTTTCAACTCAAACAACAATGATAAAATAATCACAAATATATATATGACACTATACTAAATAGTATTGTTAAATTAAAGGCAACAAAAAAGGTAATATTGCAACATTTTCAATCTTCTCGATTCAATAATCTTATAGTATCAAGTTTCTAGCGATATAGCAAAATATAATATGACAATATTTCACATAATTATAAGGTATATGACAACACAAATAATAATCATATAAGAGAAAATATGATAACTAAAAAGATAGAAAAAATTATAATATGATGGCCTACATTTAGGTATCAAATCTTATATTTAAAGAAGGAATGAAATTATTAGTAATTCCATCGAAAAGATTACTAATATACTATTTTTATAGTTATTTTCTGGTATATGTTTCTCTTAAATCCAAAATTAAAGTTATTGTTAGGGAACTTTAGACTTGAGATGTTACAAATGATTTTAGAGTGAACATCCACTAATACAATAATGGACTAAAATAACCAAAGTAAGGGCATCTCCAACCCATTCTTCCAACATAGAGTAGAGTTTCTTCTATTTTAGAGATGTTACAGTTCTTTTCATTCTAGTTCACAACTCAATTTTTCACAACAAAATATTCTTTTTTGTTTTTCATTAATGATTATTAAAATTACTTTATAAAATTAATTTAACTTTACTTTTTCGCATATATTTTTATTCATAATATTATTGTTGTTATATTTTTATATTAATAAATAATAATTAATAATTAATAAATTTTCAATTAAATTATAATTTGTTATTTGCTTGTATTAATAAATAATAGTTTGCTTGTATTTTTTAATTTAGTTTTATTGCTTGACTATTAATATTCTTATCTGTGTGGGTTAATTTAGTTTATCTTTATTTGTAATTTATTATGTTATTCGACTATTAATATTAATATATTTGTGGTTTACTTATTTGAAGTTTTCTAATGGATATTTTTTAAATTATTTATTCATAAGTAAATTATAAAGTTATAAACATATAATAAAAATATTTATAAACATGAGACTAAATCTTAAAATTATTATGAAGTTATAATTACTTAAATTATTATAATTACTTAAATAAATATGTAATGAAAATATTGGAATATTGTTTAAATAATAAAATAAAAAATGAAAGAATTAAAAAAGAATACATTAATGAAAAAAAGGAAGAAAGAAAAGATTAAGAGAAAAAAAAAGAAAAAATGAAAAGTAATGGAGGATTGCTACAATGTCACATTGTAGCATTCCTCTAAAACGGAAGAAATTGGTATTTTTCTTCTATTTTAGAAGTGAATTAGAGATGGCTGCACTGTAGTATTTCTTTAAAATGGAAGAAATTAACATTTTTCCTTTATTTTAGAGGTGAATTGGAGATGGCCGCACTATAACATTCCTCTAAAATGAAAGAAATTGGTGTTTTTTCTATTTCGGAGGTGAAAGGGAGATGGTCTGGAGAGTCACTCTACTAATAAGGAGTAACGTCAACAGTAGGACCTTGGGTAACGAGTGGCTCCTAACAAACTTCTAGTCCTATTCCACATCGAAAAAGGGGATATTCTAGATTGGAGAAGGACTTGATGGAATATCAAGTTGTTAAGGAAGGAAGATCATGACATTCCACTTAAGGGTGGGTGTCAAATGTCGTATTGAAAATAAAAGAACAGATGATAAGGTTTATAAATCTACAAATAATCAACTCTTAACTAGCTATTATCAAACTTATGATTCTCTTAAGTCCGACATGAAGTCGTTATTGAGTTATTTTTTGGAATTGGAAAAGAAAGCTAATACAACTTGTGTTTTTAAGTACTCTAAGATAAACCCAGCAATCTTTTGTATTTAGAACTCTCCTAAACCACTTCGAACCTTTCAACTAAACAATCTTAAAATTTATAATACACCCTCTACATAAAGTTATCTCACTCTGTTAAGTAATATCTTAATTGTAAGAACAAAGTTTTGATCATTTTTAACACTTGTAAACTCATGTTACTCATAGTTCTCGTATTTTTTAGACTTTAAAAGGATTCTTTTAATTGTTTTCAAGTTTTTAACCATGGTGAGGTCAATATTTTCCATACGAAGCAAAATATGATTGTTTGAACTCTAATTTTCACTGTTGACCCATCGGTTGATCAAATCGGAGATGGTCGGTGATACACTGCTAGTCAGCCTTAGTTGACCAACTCTGGATTGGTTGATCGGATCAGACAATAGCTCGTCTTAATTCTTTTCGGACCTTCAAGAAATTATAAAGTGAATCCATGTTATTTAACAATTTTCTGAGATTCTATCATGGACAAGAAGAATTATAATAGGATTGATTTTACTTAATGTATAAATTAATAATTAATTAATCACTTAATTTATTTTCATTGTAATTAATATTTTCAAATCTCTAACTTTACAAAATGGTTAGAATAATAAGAGTTGACATTTTGCAATGTTTAAAATATTAATTAAACAATCGAGTAATCACTGAATTATTTAATTAGTTTAAAAATTTTCAAATGATTCAATACATATAAAAATATAGTCTTATCTATCTTAAGGTTGGGCAGAATTTCTCTTTGCTCCATATGCAGTTATACATTAGAAATTATGCATGAAGACTTCGAGATACATTAAAAAAAATCTCATATTTTGAAATTCACACTGTTAAATCATTAAGATTGAAACGCCACAATATTTGAGGTATGTCTATTCTTTGATTTTTTCAGACTAATTAAATTGATGGTGGTGTTTTACCTTTTATCATTAACCTTGATAATTCAATGTAGGAGAGGGTTAAGACGTAAAAATTCTACTTTTAATAAAATTGAACTCTACATTTGGAAAAAGGACCTTTTTCACGCACCATAAGTATGAAGAGGCTCATCAAATATACCACTAACGACCAAATGGTAATCCCATAGCATAATCGCCTAGTCATTAGATACTTCCTTTTGTGGTTCCAAAATGTCCACGTGGGGTACATGGGATATAGCTTTTAATATACAAAAGTGATTACCCATCACGCTCTAAATGTATCGCCAAGGGATTGGCTCATAAAATTACTTTATCAGAACTCATTGCCTCAATCTCCCAATGGCCTAGGGTAATTGGTGTCATTAGGTCATTGAGCCTCAAGTATTGATTTGATTTCATACGTTATCACGTCTCCATCCTTCGGTTTACTAGCCTTACACCATCATAATTTTGTTTTCCAGTCTCAGGATCATAAGTATAATGTGTCATGCGCTGTCAAGAAATGGTTGGACCTGAAATGGGTTTGGTTCATGACCAGCGTCACTTTTCATGACGACAAAAGTTGCCCCAGAAAGGGTGTGTCTATTTGACTACGGGACCAATGCCACCCACCACAAGGAATCAAATCCTAATACCAAACTAATTAGTTATGCCAACTAAGAAATTCGTATCCATTCTTGGAGGAAAAGGACAAACAACTTTCTCAATATACATGTCATAAGGTACTTAATTTTGGAAATGGACAATGGGGAGAACTCGAAATCAAAGTTTTTTTTTCTTATATGTGGCATGTGAAGGATGCTCATTTCGTCAAACAAAACCCTTACAATCCAATGGCGTAATTATAACATAAATAATTTGTTTCGTTCACAAGCCAAATTTAAACATAATTTTTCTTCACCAAAAAAATTAATTAATTAATTATCATTACAACATAATTATGGTACCTAAATTAAAAAAAATGATGCAGCAATATGTGCACTGAAGCCAAAACTAATGCAACTTTTGACACCCATTTTTCAGATATATATATATATATATGATAGTTTCACTTACAAATTTTTATTTTATCAAATAATAAATATAATTCAAAATTATGAACCAATGAAATTCTCTCTTTGTTCACCTCATCTACCCATCTTTCGCTCTAAAGTTAATATTTTACTTCAAGATTTACCTACCTTTAAAGAGGATTTTATTAGGATATTGAATTTTGAGAGGAATTAAGTCCGACGTTAGATTTTGAGGAACCAACTCTAATATTGGATTCTTTTCAACAAGTAATGCTTGCAGTATTAGTATTAATATCAATAATAGCGTTAGTGAAACTTTATTCGACAAGAATCAAGGAATATGGTTTTCAGAAGTGGATTGAGCAATTGATTAGTGAAACATTATAATATTGCACATGGAAGCCAAACAATCTGCTGCTATGTTATATTATGTCCCGTCAAGCACTCTAATAAATAATAAGTAGGAAATATTAATCTCACATCAAATAGATAAGGGATAGTTTTGGAACTTATAAGCATAGGCGCTACACGTCCTAATAAGCATGTCTTTTGGAAAGAGAGTAATGGCCTCATGACAAAGAGGTCTCAGAGCTAACCCTTAATTTTATTCGATCCTACATTCTTGATTATATAAGTCATGTGTGATATGATTGATAAATATTATCTGCCTAATTTTAATTTAATTGATTTGTTAAGCACACTCAAGATTACATAAATTAGAATAGGATCCTAACCCACTCAGAAATTATTTAATAATTTCTTAAATTAATAGTAAGAATTATTAATTTTTTCTAATTTAATTAGAAAAATTAATGTCTAATCTTATTAAAAAAATATTTTTCCAACTATTTTCTATTATTAAAAGAAGCTACTTTTATAATTAAATAAAATATCTTAAATTTAATTAAGAAAGTCCTTTGTATTATTTATTTAAATTTTTTTAGAGATTTTCTTAAATAATTAGAAAACTAATCCTTAACAAATTAAAAAACTCTTTTATAATAAACTAAAGAAAAACTTTTCTTTAATTAACAAATGAATATATTTTTTAAAATTTAATTAAAAATATATTTTCTAATAAATCTATAAACTTATTATTCAAATAAAGAAACAATTTATAATAAAAATTCTCTAAAAACAATAAAATTAATTTATTTCAATCGAATTAAAATAAATTCATTTAATAAATAAATACATTTCTTAATTAAATAAAAAATAACTTTTCTTAAAATTAAAGAATCAAACTAATTAATAGTTTCAATATAATTAAAAAAATATAATTAATTCTAATTCTAGAAAATAATTTTTTAAAATTTTATTAAGAATCAATTTAATTATTAATCTTAATATAATTAAAAATAATTAATATAATTCTGAAATTGATTTTACATTTAAAATGATTTAAAATTCTATTTAATATAAAAATTTTTCTATTAACTAGGATACACTATCCTAATTCCCAAACAACCTTATTCTAACTTTAGGTTAAGACAATCCTATTGCCAAACAATCATTATTCTAGAACTAGAATAGCTTATCCTTGCAACCAAACAACCTTGTTCCAGACCTAGGATAGCTAATCCCTACAGCCAAACACAATTCTTCTCCATCTTATGAAACCCTCGCTATATGGTGAAACCCTCGCCGCCGTCAATTTCTCGAACCATCGTCGCCTTTCATGTCTGCCGCCACTATGGAAACCAAGTGCCAACACTTCTTTTTTGCTCATAACCATCGGCAGCGTCTCTCCTAGGCAGCCCTTTCGTGACTGGCGTCGCCGCCACCAAACTTCTATCGCCGGCAGCAAAGAACCACCAATAGTGGCACATGGCGAAAAACGCAGACAAGGATTTTGTTCCCATGCCGCCAGCTCTCATCGACCAGATCTCCTTCTTCTGCCATCTACTGCCTCCAACAGCTGCCAGCCAAACAAACTCTCTCCTCTCACTGCCGACTTTCTGACGCTGTGTGAGAGAGACAGAACGAGACCAGAACAACCAGAACGCTTCCAGTGTCGTCGGAGGCGCGACTGCAGCCAAACAGTCGCCTAGGACTTTCGGACAACTAAAACACCTTATTTTTCAGAGGCCAGAAAAAGGGATTTTCAGAACGAAAAAAATGTCAAAGAACCCAGAACTTTTATCCAGAAATTATAGCAGATGCAAAAGTGTTCTAGTTGCTTCAGAATCAGAAAAAGAAGGGGATGGAGACTTATTTCTAAAACAGTTTCAAAAGAAAAAGAAACGTTTTCTAAAAAGTAAAAAGCAAAGAGCAGCAATTTTTCCAAAAAATTCAAGCAGATACAAGCATCTTCCTGCGGCAACAAGCGATGAAATTTCAGAAACAATTTCCAGATTTCGTAGTAAGGAACAAATCCAAATTCATACCGGTTTCAATCTGAACATTTCAAACATTTCAGATACGACTTTGCAACATCTTGCAATTATCAATTTCAGAAATTTGGAACAATAACAAGTAATCAATTGACTTAATCAAGTTATAAAATAAAGATCACGGTTGTAATACCGTTGCTGGAAAATCAAGACGCGATCCCGTTAAGTACAGTAAAAATTAAATAAAAAATTTTATTTGATTTTTTAGATGACAATTATAAATCTAAATTTATACTTTATTGTCAAGGTTAATCAATATCTTTATCTTTTTATATTTTAATGAAAGAGTTATTTTAGCTGCACATATGTATATCATGTAATAGTATTTACAAACTAAAATTTGGAGAAATTCAACAATTAAAAGGAAAAAAATGACAAATGATAGTCTCTTTTATATTTTTTTTCTTTATATAAAAAAAACGTAAGATCTTTTTTAATATTAAAATTAAAAATAACTATGATTAAAGTCACACTTTTATTATAATAATTATTTAATCTTAATATAATCAAATATTATTTATTTGACCTTAAAGTTTCTAAAATTTCATAAATAAGTTCAATTTAATTAATTTTACTTTCCTTAGTTGATTTATATGTGTGACCTATTAGGTTCTTAATATATTGACAATGATTATAAATTATAATTCTAATTATGATCCTTTTAATTTATTTTTAATTCTCTAATTAAATAATTTATAATCATAAATCAAGATAGTATTTAATAACATGTCATGACCACCCAAATATTAAGAATATCAAAGTAATTTTGACTTGACATGTCTGTATATGATTTTCTATATAATTCAATTATTTTGTCATATAATGCTTCGATTAGATATAGAGTATAAAGTATTTTTTCTATTGAATTCTAATCATTTCAGTTCTATACTATTAGTGATTGATTTTATTAATGGCATTTGAAAAATATTTTCAAAGTGTTATTCTACCTTGATCAAGGATTTCCGGAATCAATACTAATCGAGAATAATAGAATATTCTCCATAATTATTTTTGGGTGACAAATCTTATATTGATCATTCAACTACCTCTATATAGTTCATATTATATCTAATAACTACCTAGTGAACTATACATGATTAAAATATGTCGTAAGTAGCATCAAAATATAATAATCCCTACACAAGATAATTTTGATAATCTTAAGTCTAAGGGATCACTTATACAACCATCATAACAAGTATTTTCATAAATACACAAGTAATATTTCATATGGAATTCTCATGTCAGATCAATTCAGTAAACTTGTTCTCTAATAAGTACCCACATATTTATTTAAGTATCTTTATGCTTTAGTTTATGAGATTGATGACTTCATTAATATCCAATCTTAATATAGTAATACCAAAAACAATTTAGGGATAATACTAAATTATAATATGAATATCATAACTATGATTTCTATCATAATTTCATTTATAATACATATTTATCCCGTGAACTTTATTTTATATATTAATCAATTAAACAAATATATATAAGATAAATAATTCCTTTAATAAAATATGTCACAAATTTACAACCTACCAATTAGTTGCAGGGCATAAACCAACAATTTGAGCATCTGTCACTATTGTAATATGCTTTTTATAACTAGCTCTTATATAATAATATTATACATATTATCAAAAATATAAAAATAATTATTTTATTATTATTATAAGACCCGTAGACTATGGATTAATTTTGCTTAAGCTGAAAATCAATGACCAATGAATTCACTAGTCTATTAGAATCATACAAAAAATAATAAAAAAGTAATGGGAACTGCACTACAGTATACGATAACATGAGAATTTAAAATCTAAACGCATGAGAAATTAACACTAAATAACTTGTGACTCTCTACAAAATCTTACAACTAAAGAACCTTCGGATGAAAGACAAAGATACATTCTAGCTCTATATAAGATGATAAAAACATCAAATGAGAAAAAAAAAAAGAAGAAGAAAGAGAACAATGTAGAAGTTTCATCTATGTCTAATTAATTAGAGAGATAAGGGAGGGTAAAGGAAAACGTTGGATCTTAGTTGGAATGAGCGGACACCTAACGAAAATTAAAATTTGACTTTTGATTTAATTCTCTACAACGTAAAGCCTAAAGTGTAAGCAGTAAGCATTACCAAAGTATGACTCGCATTCAAATCTTAAGATTTTTAGGAAGTTCAATTCTCGTTAAAGAGAAATGAAAAACAACAGAGATAATATATATATTGGTGACTAATTTTTTTTAGATATTTTCAATTAAGTGAACAATCTTTAAAATTTTTCAATTGAGTGATTGATCTTTAAATAGTTTTTTACTTAAGGTTTTCTTCAACAATAGCACTTAAATTGCACTCTCTTTGCTCCCATTTGTTTTATTTTCACTCTATAAGCTCTAAAACCTTCAAAAACCTAAAACTTAACAAAATTAGCTTATAAGTAACATGAATCTAAGCGTTTAATGCATAAAATATTATATATTATGCCTTAAAACTCATACAAATTATCCATTAATAGTACTAGAGATAGGCTTACATAAGTTTTTGAGCTATATTCCAACCTAACAAAAATAATAGGATTCATAGATCAAAGTAAGGCATCTAACTAGGGTAATTGAAAAGGGATTCTAGTTAATCAATCAGGAGGATAGGAATTATATTACTCGAGAGTGATTACAATTTAATTAAAGGATTTTATGGTCTAAGTTATCTAGTTTGAGCATTGAATCAAGATAAAGTATTAAACATATCAAGGTTCTAAGGGGATACCTCATCTAGGTCTTAATCTCATTGATTGTTAATTCGTAGAGTATATTTCTTAGGTTTGCTTTGGGATCTTGAGTCAGTACTTAATTTTAGTTTAATTAGAAATTTAATTAAATTAATCACTCATTTTTCTATATTAGATAATAGAAATTTGATTAGTACTAGTAGTTCCAATCCTCTTGGGAATGATCCTTAAGTCGCTAATATACTACATAAACGATAGATACACTTGTCTAGAGTTATGATGCATAAAAGTAGGTTGTTTTTATAGAATTAAAACTACACATATACACCAGGTTTTTTACACTATTTCTAGATATTAAAATTTTAAGAACCTTGTTTCTTTTAGTTTAATCTTTTATTTGTTTGTCTTATTTAATTTTAATTGAGTTTTAGTTTATAAACTTAGTTATATTTTTATAGCTATAGGTAGTTGACGTAATGGAATGGATAAATCATTGGCGGTAGTAAGACCAGTGTTAGGATGACCAAGCAATTTGATTGATGAAGGGAGATGATTGGATGGTTTATGATAACCATTAGAGCAAAACCTATAAACCAGAAGAAAGAATTATCAAGAATGATTAATCTTATTACCGATCACCTCCTTTAAATTATTATCAATCAAGGTTTGAGAAAGTTGCTAGTTTAGTTTATATCTACAAAAACTCAATTCGAAGGTATAGAGGCCTCCATCCATAACTTGGTGACACAAATTGAGCAACTAGTTTAATAAGAAAAGGAATCGTGATTGAGGTCATATATACAATAGAATCTCAATTTCAAAGCATAGAGGATTTTATCCACAAATTGGCAACATGAGATAGGTAACTAGTTGATCTGATTATAGGATAGGAGAGAGTAAGTGTGCTTACTATTATAGAATTGAACCCAAGGGAGCATGATATAAATAAGCTAATAATAAGTGAGGGAGAGCAGATGTTTGAGGTGGATGAGGACATAGAAAATGTTGTTAATGCTACAATCCTCGAGGAAAATAAATAGCTACCTTTGTTTATTAATTTTATTGGTATCACAATTCCTAATTGTCGGTATAACATTGGGCACTAATATCCTTTATTAAGATACATTACACAATATAAAGGAGGTGTAAGAGAAAATCAGATTGTAGGTGTGACAATATATATATTTTTTGATCCTTCTAGGATTTAAAGAGATTCATTGGAGATTTGCACTGAGAAAGCGAATCATCATTCTCTAACATTAAGATCCAGTTAAAAAACTTTAAAGAAGTACTTATTAAGAAACAACCCAATCATTGAGGTTTAAAATAGAGTAGGATTTCATTTTATTATATTTTCAATTTAGTTTTATTTGATTTATTGTTGTGTTTTCATTTTCTTCTTGGTATTTTTATCTTTTTCTATTAGTTAACATATATGGCTTGAAGAGCAACTTATGTGAAATTTATGGGAGTTTTCTATTTCGTGTTTCTCATTTTTATGTCTATTTATATTATATAAACATTGAGAATGATATTTAATTTAAGTGTGGGGGAAGGGAATATGACATTTATAATATCATACACTTAAATTGTTGTGAGTTAGGGAGTGACTACTTTAGATATTTCACTTAGAATGATTTTGGGGGTTAGTTGATTATTAATTGTGGTATTTCAATGCCATTAATATAGTTAGCATAGTTGATATCGAGTAACTCTTGATTGATCTCTAGCTTCTAACTTTACTTTGTGTAAATTGCATGTGCTTTGTGAACCTTATGTGTAATATTAGGTCTCTAAGGACATTTTATATGAATTTTATGTGAATTTTAAGTATGGTGTTTAGTGAAATAAATGTCTTTGTTTAATAAATAAAAATGAAAAAATTATGTTGAATAATCAAGCACAAATTTTCACTTTACTAACTTTGTACCAATAAAAAGAATGAAGTTAATGAGTAGTGCTAGTAGTGATTTGAGAAAGTGGTCTATTTGAGTAACTGGTAGTATTCATGAAAGGCGCTTACTTTTATGTCAAAAGATTAGTTGGAATCTTACACAAGGTTCTAAGGGTATCCTAATTAAGTAATTGGAGATATTCATGATAAGGAATTTATCTTTGAGTGAAAAAAAATAGGTTACCACTCAGTCAAATTTCGAACTCTCTAATTCAAATTTTGAATGTTTAAAAAACGCCTTCGACTAAATTTATATTTTGATATATATGGAATTACCTGGATGCCTAGTATCATGCATAAAGGGTTGTTATTACTAACCGTATACCTGTATGCAAATTAAGTTTTTTTTAAATATCATGATTGGGTTAGGAAATACAAGTTATATTTAAGTCCATTAGCTTAAAGGTTTTTTGTGCCTAATTAACATTCAACTTCTTTTAAAATTGTTTTAAAAGAGTGTCTAAGTAATTGCTTATAGACAAGTAATAGTTCAAGTGTATGGGCATTTAATAGGACTTAAGTTATACATATTTTTTGTTTGAATTTGATCTTTTAAAGCTTAGGTTTGAGTCTATTTCACATACATTTTGAGCTTAAATTTTCCAAATATTGAATTTGATAATGCTTTTATAAGATTTTTCAAAATTGTATATTTTTTTAGGCTTTGGATGTTATTTATAATCATGAAAAAAGTTGGGAATTTCATGGACTAAAGAGAAAAAGGAAGATGACTTAATAGTGGATTTCATAGTTGTGACTTAGGACATGAAATTTCCTAGAGAAAGGCAAGTTTTTGCAAAAGATAATGTGTTCTATGTGCAAGGAATGACCATGAGATCATTTTCACAGCCATGGGATTGAATCCTATAACCATGACTTATGGCTATGGGATTGGTCAAGGTCTAGCTCCTATTTAAGTACATTTTTAGTTTCTTTTAAAGGCTGATAACTCTACAGTGAGGGCAGTTGCCACCCAAGAGGGAAAAAATTCCATGATTGTTTTAAATTTATAAATATGATTTGATTTCTTTAGATCTAGATGGGATGAACCTTAAACTTATGTGTTTGCGATTTATGATTTAATTTAATGAAAGACAAGTTTTTTTTAGTTTTATTTATGATCATCATTGTGTGTGGATTTAGATTTTGCTAGCAATTTTATTCCATTACTTGATTATATATATTTAGGTTGAGAAATCTCTTATATAAATAGATCTTAGCATAAATAAAGAGGCTTGCATGGGGTATTAGAGATAGGCCTACATAGGTTTTTCAGATTAAATTCAAACCTAATTAAAAGCAATAAGATCTATAAATTAAAGTAATGTATCCAATTAGGGCTTTAATTGAGAAGAGATTCTAATTAATCAACCAACAACATAAGAATTATATTGCTCGAGAGATATTATAATTCAATTAAGGTATTATACAATCTAAGTAATCTAGGTTGAGTACTGAATCAAAGATAAAATATTAAATATATCAAGGTTCTAGGAGGATACCTTATCTAGGTCTAAATCCTATTAATTGCTATTTTGTTGAGTCTAGTACTTAAGTTTGATTTGTGATCTTAGCTTCGTACTTAATTTTAGTTTAATTAGAAATTTAATTTAATTAATCACTCGTTTTACTAAATTAAATAATAAAAAGACGGTTAGTACTAATAGTTCTAATCCTCGTAGGAGCGATATTCCACTTGTTAATATACTACCTAAATAATAAGTGCAGTTGGCTAGAGTTATGAAGTATAAAAGTAAGTTGTTTTAGAGAATTAAAACTTCATATACATAACAGAGTCCTTTATGCTTTATGAAAAATCCTAAATTTGTCACTTGGTTAAGTTTGGCTATTAACTTTCGCTAACCTAATATTTTTTAGGCACATGTCACTTCAGTTGGAGATATATATCATAGGGTCTAATGAAGATAACAAATTATAAAGGTAGTATATGTCAAATAGATTGATTTATTGATTTATTATATTAATATATTAATTATGATATAAAATTAATAATATTTAATATTGATTTATTTTATTTATTGATTATTAATAATATATTTATTAATTTAAAATAAATGTAAATGAAGTCTTTCATCAAATTTTTATCAATTATGTAATAATACAAATAAATAAAATGATTAATTCATCACTTTTATTTATAATTCATATTTTAAAAAAATAATTAGGATCTTTTAAAATGATGGAGGGTTATGACATCCTTAGTAAGGATAAGCATTATCTTGTAACTGGTTTTCTGGTTTTTGTCTTTTAAAATGATGGAGGGTTATAAGGTCCTTCGTAGGGATGAGCACTATCTTGTGATGACAATCGATGAGCGTTATCCTGTGAAGGAGATGATCATGGAGGACTTGTTGGTGGTGAATTCTGAGGTTCATGTATTGTATGTTGTGTCATTATCCAAGCTGTAGCATATCTTAATCCATTACTAATATTAAGAGCTAACGTAATATGTAAATAAGCTTCATCATTATATAGAAAATCAACATTATTAGGCATTTTCGTAATGTAATTAAACAGGGTAGTCATGGCTTCATTGATATTTGAAACAAAATTTAGGGGTAATTTAGAGTATCCAAATGTAAATTATAAAGGAAATAGTCTGCCATAATGAAAGATCTGTAAAAATAATTACCAAACTTCTATACTTTCTTCAATTTTAAAACAAAAGTTCAACATGCTTTCATACCTTAATGATTTGACTAACTTTATACTGGGTATCTATCGAGTCTTTTACCGAGCATCTCACCTCCAATCTTCAGAAGGCAACCACCCTTGACATTTGTTTAGTATAAAGCAGCACAACCTTAATTCGTTTCCTACCTTAAAACGTGAAATAAAGAGGAAGAAGTTGAAGATTTGAATTAAAACATTAGAAGTAAAGAAGAACTAGAAATGTTTTTACAAAATAGATACATAGGAAGAGTTGCAATTAATGCCTCCTAACAGACTAGGAGACTTTATTTATAGTATTCTTAGGTACAAAGCCATGCTAGTAGCAAAGGAATGTAATCAAATAGAGGATGAGGATTACACATATAGTTTTTCCCTATGGGCTAAAATGGTTATTGTTATAATTTGCAAAGTTGGTTACTTCATCAATTGGATATTAATAATGTTTTTTTACATGGATACATAGATGAAGAAGTTTATATGTTGCCTTCTGAAGGCTATATGAAGACAGGTTCAAACCAAATTTACAGATTAAAAAGAAGCCTTTATAGTTTAAAACAAGCTCCTAGACAGTGGAATTATGAATTCACTTAATAACTGCAGCACTATAGCTTTTAGAAGTCATCTCATGATCCTTACTTATTCCTCAAACACACAAATAATGGTTTTTTGGCTGTTATAGTCTATATTAATGATGCATTAATTATAGGTCCTTCAGAATATGATATTCAACAAGTAAAAGACATACTGCATAAATAATTCACTATTAAAGACATAGGGCTAACCAAACATTTCTTGGATTTGGAGATTGTTTAGTCAGAGACAAGTCTTTATGTCCATTAAAGGCAATATGCCCTTGATATCATAGACGATGCAGGCTTATCTAGGGTAAAAATTGCTTTTACTCTTTTGTTAAGAACCTACAAATTTGAAGATCTTCTTCTCTCTTATTTGATCTTGACTTGTTATCTTGGTTTTACATCGGCAAACCTTGCTTATGCTACTCTGTTAGACTTCAATGGCACCTAGGGGGGAGGATGAATTAGATTCTTAAAAATTCTACAATGAAATCCTAAATCCTTTAACACCTTATGAAAATTGATTGAGGAAAATAGACAATAAGTTTAAAATAAAGACAAAATTTTATGTGATTCTATAAAACAAATTTGATATGCATAAAAACACAGAAAATTACTCATATATCAAATAATAGAACAAAATAAATTTTGGAACAATAGAAAAATCAAACATAACCAAGAATGTGCAAACTTAAAGACTATAAGGAAGAGTGATACTACTAATTTATTCAAGTTCGAAACTATCCACTTGCTTCTACATCTAGTTCCCAATACTATTGCTAAGATTTTTATTCCACTAACAAATCAACAAGATTACAATGTTAGGAAAAATACAATCACCTTTTTAAGTCTCAAGATAAACCTTTCACTCCATTTTCAAGACTAAGGAATAACCTTTCTCTCAACAAGATAATCTCTCACAAATACACTTGTAAACTAATCTCACTTAAGCACTCTTTAATGTATTTGGAGTCTCATTGCAACTTGAATGTATGTGAAAAGCTTGTATCAAAAGACAATATAAGAAAACTCAAAGAACACTTTCAAGAAATACTTTTGCAATGCTCAAATAATTAGATGAATCACTTTTTAGACTCTTAGATAATCAAAACAAGTGTAAGATAGTCTATTTATTACCTTAAGATGTCAAACTAGTAGTTTATTACCATTATACAATGTTTTTGTTGAACCAAGGTGGTTCTAATCATGTGTTTTGATGATGAAAAAATATTATTCTTACTAATGTTTAAGTGTTTGAAAT
>JAOXYD010249793.1:0-16483 GCA_028565735.1 Pinacopodium congolense
TTTAACTTCTTATAATTTGGTAAATTATCAATTAGGTCTCTATATTTTGATAAACTATCAATTAGGTATTTCATTTGAAACTTTAAGGACATATTTGATAGTTTTAAAACTATAGGAACCTAATTGATAGTTTACCAAATCACATAGGTCTTGAATGATTTTAACTTTTACATATGTCATGTGGCATGCCATGTGTCCCAATCTGTCCGCGTAGGATAAAATTAATGGGGGGACTAATAGACGATAGTAATTTCAAATTTTATGGACTGATTTCACAGTTTTTAAACTATAGGAACCAAATTGGTAGTTTTGCAAACTACAAGGATGTTTGATGAAATTTACCCTAGAATTAAATATTTTTTAATCCTATATATCTAAGAGGGGGATGAAATAAGTGTTTTAAAATTTCCTAAGTTAATGATCTTTAAATTTGCAAACTATGATGTGAAAGCTAGACAATTATTTTATAAATATAAATAATTGTATAATCAATTTAAACGATTGTATAGTTAACTTGAAATTAAGACTTTAAATTAAAAGAGTAAAGGAAAGAAAAATACAAATAAATTTATAAAGGTTTGGAGATATTCACTTTCTCATACATCATCTCACCAACAACTTGTTGAGAATTTTTACTATCCTAAGATTAAATAAAAATCCTTTTTTCACAAAGTTGTAGGTTATCTTTTACAACTACTCTTCTTTTTCAATAAGATCAAGAATAGCATCTCATAATACTCTCCTTTTTAAAAGGGCTCCAAGATAACCCCTTATAACTTTTACTCTTAATACTTTTACTCCACAACATACATTATCTCAAAATACATACTTCTCACAAAATACCTTCAAACTATCTCACTCTTTGATCAACCAAGGTGTTTTATGAGCTCATAAACCACTTAGGAATGAATCCAATAATGAAACTCATAAATTTTCAAAACTTATACAAAACGCATACTCAACTTCATGGAAAAACTCACAAACAAAGCTTACAATGCTCAAATCTCTTGTATTAGTATTTTTTACACTTGTTGGATGAAAATAGCACTCACAAAACACTTATTTGTAATATTTTCTACACATATTAACTATTGCCTAATGTCTCTTTACATTTATTCCACATTATTTCACATTAAAATTGTAAATTTGTCCATTGGATGCTAATAGTGTATCAACTAGTTAACTTGTATGTGCATTAGTTGACCAGTAGATCAACTATTCTACCAATCTGTAGTCGACTAGTATGTTCAAATAATTAACTTGTCTAACTCTTAGGCTAGTTTTCACACCTCAATTCATGCTCAGTTCAATCTAATTCAATTATTAACTCATTCATACATATTCAAATCATACCAAAACAATTTCTAATATCTCTAAACACTTCTTAACACAATTTTTACACAATCACATTTATTCACGTAACATTTAATCCATTCTTAACCTTAATAGCTTGTCTTAATATATTCATTTTCATCTTTTCACAAATTCTTTTACATTAACACATTTCAATCTTGTAATTCATCTTATCATTTACAACTACTTAATTTTACATAATCTTTAAATAATTCACACATTTACTTTTAAAATATAAATTTTACCATATTTACAAGCTTTAACTCATTCACTTGTCCATTCACACAAACTCAAATCAATCCTTTTCATATATTAAGAGGATCTTCAAAAACCATTCACACATAACATCTTCTTAATTATGCATCCTATATGTAAAATACATAAATCCACAATGCATGATGTGAGCCCTTTAGCACTATGGAAAGACTATGAAGACACTTACAATAAAGTTACATACATAACCGAGCAATTTTACTATCTTAAAGCTTAATCTTCCATCCATCAACTTGATTTCAAAGTAAACCCAACTTTAGCTTTAATGCTCCTATTTTCATCTCTCCAATGCTTCAATGTAAGCTTCATAACATGTCTTTCTACTCTAAGGCTCCAACAGCATCTCTATGACATGTCACATCATACCTATCTTTCCTTTCATAAAACACAACAAACACGTTAATGGAGATATTTCGTAACACATTAATAAAAATGTTTTTTCATCATTGAAACAAAGGTGAAACCACCTTTAATTCAACAATCTCCTTCTTTTTTATGGTGAAAAAACCATGTGATATTAACAGCATATAATAAGAAAAATCACATGCAAACATAAACTACATACAAACATTTTGCAACCCTTAAGTTAATATCACATATCTTCTCTCCCCTTTCCCCCTAGAAAAGGTATAATACTCCAAGTATCAAACAACCTTTCCTAATCCCACTTAAAAATTTTCAAAAACTATTTGAAATTTCTCTCAAACATGGTCTGCCTTTATGAAACACAATATGCCAACCTTATTCAAACTCCTGATTCAATATCATCAAAACTCAAAAGGGATCATCATAAATCCAAAATGTCATTTCAAAAATCTAAGACAAATAGCAACCTATTAAAAAGAACTTTAAAAAGGGACACTCCCCCTTTATACAAAATCAAAAGCAACAAAGCAACCATATTAAAATTTTAAATTTATCAACACATATCATTCCAAAAGTAGTCAAATTCACTTAACATCACATAATCATCATTTAGAAAGTGTAAACCTTCTTATGATACCAAAAACAACACAACTAAACCATTTCAAAACTAATATCACACCTAAAACTCTACATTCATCTCAAAACCCCAATTTTTATCATAAATTCATCAATTTTTAATTTTGACTAGCTCCCTCTAAATCAAAATTATGCAACAATTTCTACAAATTTCAAATTTTCACATTTCAAATTTTAACCAACTTTAAAAAATTTTAAAAACTCAACTCAAGTTTTTACAAACTTCCTCAAAATTATGATTCCCCTTAAAATTATGCATTATCACTTTTTAAAAATTCAAATTTTCATAACAAGACATAAGACGGATGAAGCAAATCATAACTACATATCAAACTCTTAAAGATCATTCAATATTAAACACAAATTCAATACAACTCCCCTTAAGTTGATCATAATTTTAGAAACTATTTTAACAATCTCAAATTCTACCTTATCCAAACTTCTCTTCAATTATGCATTGTAACTTTCCAAAATTTAGAAACTCACATATCAAGGATTAAGGAACATGAAAAGGATAATAAACACTAATTCCACATTAGAAGCCATAATTCAAAATCATCATTTAATATGAAACCTATCTTTTATAAGATGCTTTAATATCATATTTTATTCTCCCACCTTTTGAAAAATACAATGAAATGATTTATTGAAACTCAATTTCTCGAAATTGAAAAATCAAAAACTCAATAATTAAAACATAAATAACTCAAAAATAAAATACCATGATTCTATGCTTAGGCTCCCCCTAAGTTTATGCATTAAGATTTATTCAAAAACACAATAACATAAGACTCCATATTTCTTAATCATTGAAGGAAAATGCAATATGAAAATCATCAAAAGTCATTAGGGCTTCAAAAACCCATTTTAAAAAATTCAAACTCTATTAATATCATCATACTATGTAAAAATCATGCATTCTAATTAAATTCTTACATTTTTAAGAAATTTAAACTCCCCATAAGGAAAACAATTTTCAAGTTCAAAGGCATCTTATGATCATCCAATATTCTAAAGACACATGCAAACTCATAAACATATCAAAGTTTATAAATCACATGCAAGTTCATGAAATAATCAAAAATCATCAATCAAGATACCATCAAAACTTAGGAGAAGTCATTTTTTACATAAGGCATTAAATATCGCATATAATTAAATTAAAAATGATATTTAGTAATTATCCAAATGACTTATCGATTTCCTCAAACCCTTTTATAAAGCCAACGCATGGAGGCGATTTATCAACTTTAAAGATTTATCAAAATCATCAAATTAATTTCGCAAAATTTTCCAATTTTATAAAAACATCAAAGTTCACCCTCAATAAAAACAATGTTTCCTTCTTTCATTTAGAAAAATATATAACTATAAATTTCTAAGAAAATGATCATAAAGGGTATCATAAATTTAAGCAAAGTTTAAAGAAAATCATAATCAACATCTATTTTTCAAAAGTGTCAACATATATGTTACCTTTTCTAGGCATCTAAAATTTCTACAATTTCTCTCAAATTCCTACTTACACAATTTGTAATCATGTAATACGATTAGCATCTTATCCATTCAAGTAATCAAACATCAATCAAGTATTTATTTTATATACTAAAGACATTACATTCCACATAATCAACGATAACATCAAACATTATTCAAAACATCAAGAATCATGTTCATTTCATTCACTAAACTATAGTATAAAAAATGAAGGTGTACCTCCCTTGATTTCATATATCTCCAATGTTCATTTGATTTCTTCTCATCCTTGGTTCAACAATGTATCTTAGTGATTTTCCTTTTGTTCTTTGAGATACCTTTAATGTTTATAGATCTACAAAACAAAATGTTAACAAACTTTTGGTACCCATATCATCTTGAGTCTTCGTATATTAGTCACCTTTCTATTACGTATGTCCTTAGGTGGACTATGACACCATGATTTTTATCAAAACAAAACTTTTCTACATGCCCAAATCTTCCATACTAATGACAAATGAATGGATCATCATGAAAATGTGATCTCATGTTATTCCTATATGCATGTCTGGGTCTATCAATCCTAAACCTTTTTCTTTGAAGAAATTTTTTCCTAGAATAAGAATGAAACACACTACTTAATCTAGAATGAACATAATACACATTCTTAAAAGGTTTTAATGCATATGGGAAGCATGAATGGAAGTTTGCTGAGATTGCCTAATAGGTGACCTATATGCATTGTTTTATAATTATGTATTTATAAAGAAGTTATGCCTACTTTTAGACACATGTACATTCTTCCTAAATGTAGGCCTAAATGCATGCATAAGAATATGATGTAGTCTATTGGGTTGGGATTTGAAAGATGATGCATCATTCTCTACAGATGACTAAGTTACTTCTTGCTCTTCTAAATCCTTTCCTTTTATAAATTTGATAATATTACTTGATAAGGCATTGTAATTGGTATATCCTGGACCATTTTTATCCTTTGATGCATTTTGTGATCCTAGCATGCATTCTAATTTTTCTTTTCCTTTGATGAAATTAGATAATGAGTTCTTAAGAGATTCTATCTCCTTTAGCAAAGATTTGTTTTCATCTCTTAATTTTTATGTACCACTATCCACATTAATCAATTCTACTTTTCTTTTCAAAGAAGTATTTTCCTCTACCAATTTTTGTACATTATCATCTTCTAACTTCTTTAATTCTAGGTCATGCCTAAGTTTCTCATTTTCAATCTTGCATGCATCTAATAACTTTAAGGTTTTTTAATATCTAGTGGACAAATTCTTCTTCTTCCTAGTTAACTCCTTCAAGTATTCTATTAATGCATCATGCGAATAATCTAAAACACAATCATTTTCATCATGACTTGAATTTGAAAAAGAAGGTTCATCATTTGTGCAAGAGTTTAAACAAGGGCATACCTCTTTATGTTCCACAAAACAAGTATAGGAAACTTTTTATTTGGAAGGTTCTTGCTTCACTTCTTAAATAAGATTGGTACCTTCATTCATAACTTCAAATCTATACCATATCTCATTAGTAGTAGTACACTTTGAAACCTTATTAAAAGCATTTTTATCTAGTTTAAAATGTAGGATATCCATGGCATTGTTATTTAAGGAAACTAGTTCCATATCATTAAAGTCCCATTCATTTTTTTCCTTTGGAACTATTTTTCCATTTATTATTTTTGTAAGAACGTGGGGACCTTTTGAAATTATCTCTATAAACCTATACTCTTACCTATTGTGTAAGATTTTATTCTAACCTTCCAATTCAAATAATCTTCTCCGCTAAACAAAGCAGGTGTATCTATATCTTCGCCAAAAATTAACATAATTTTTTCTCACTAATTTGCTAGAATTAATCCTATGTGAGACCTATATTCTAATACCACTTATTAGCCCTATGGAAACTAAGATGGGGTGAATTAAGTGCTTTAAAAATTTTCTAAGTTAATGATTTCTAAGTTTACAAACTATTATACAAAAGCTAAATAATTACATAATAATATAAACAATTATATAATCAATGTAAACAATTGTATAAATAACTTGAATTTAGGACCTTAAATTAATAAAGTAAGAAAAAGATAAACGTAAACTGATTCATAGAAATTCGGCGAGATCCACTTTCTCCTATGTCCTCTCCCCAATAATTTATTGAGAATTTTCACTATCATAAGATCGAGTACAAGTCCCTTTTCGACAAGGCTATAAGTGATCTTTTACAATCACTCTTCTTTTTCAATAGGCTTAAGAATAATCACTCACAGTACTCTCCTTTTCCAAAGGGCTCTAAGATAATCCCTTACAACTTTCACTCTTAATATTTTCTCCTCATAAAGTACACTATCTCAAAATACACACTTCTCACAAAATACCTTTAAAATATCTCACTTTTTAATCAACCAAGGTGTTTTAGGGGCTTACACATCACTTAGGAATGAATGCAACAATAAAGCTAACAACTTCTAAAAATTTATACAAAACACATACACAACTTCACTTAAAAATTCATAATCAAAGTTCAAAATTCTCAAATCTCTTATATAAGTGTTTCTTACATTTTTTTGGATGAAAATAAAATTCACAAAACATAAATTTATAGTGTTTTCTAGGCCTACCAACCGCTGCCCAATATCTCTTTATATTTATTCTACATTATTTCGCGTTATTGTTATAAATCTACCAATTGGACACAAATCATACCTCAACTTTGATTTATCAAAGTAACTCTTATACTAATTTTCATGCCTCAATTCTTATTCAGTTCAATCCAATTCAATTCCTAACTTCATACACAACAAAATCATATAAAAACAATTTCTAACATCGCTAAATACTTCTTTTCACAATTTTAATGCAATCACATTTATTCACTCAACTTTTAAAATAATCTTATCCTTAATAATTTATCCTCACATATTCAATTTCATCTTTTCACAAATTCTTTAACATTAACACATTTCAGTCTCACAATTCATTTTATCATTTGTAATTACTTCCTTTCACACAATCTTTAATCAATTCACACATTTCCTTTCAATATATAGGTTTTACCACATTCACAATCTTTAACTCATTCATCTAATATCCATTTACACAACCTAACATCAATCCAATTCCAAAATCCTTTTCATGTATTAAGAAGATCTTCAAAAACCATTCACATATAGTATCTTTTTTATTATACATCCTATATGTAAAATACTAACCATGAATGCACAATGCATGATGTGAGCCCTTGAACACTATGAAAAGACTAAGAAGACACTTATAATAAAGCTTACACATATAACTTATCAATTTCACTATCATTGAACTTGATCTTCCATCCATTAACTTGATCTTCAAGTTAATCAAACTTTAGCTCCAATGCTCCTATTCCCATCTTGGTCATCATCCATCTCCTATTTTACTCTAACGCTTTAATGTAAGCTCCAAAATGTGTTTCTCCACTCTTTTCCACTCTAAGTCTCTAACATGCATCTCCATAACACATTACACTATACCTATCTTTCCTCTCATAAAATACAACAAACACATTAGTATAAATGTTTTGTAACACATTAGTATAAATGTTTTATCATCAACCAAAAAAAGGGTTGGAACCATCCTTGATTCAACAGTATTTTTAACCTAAAGAGGAATGAATGGGAGCAAGACCTTAAACATCCAAAAAGACAATATCAAAAGTACTAAAACTCTTATGATCTAAGGATGCTAAATGTTATTTTTCCTAGATGACATAAAACACAAATATGTTTAGACAATAAAGTAAAGAGCGATAATTAATGTGACTAAAGAACACGATATACAATTCAATTATAAAGATGACTTAATCTCACATGCTAATCATCAAAAGAAACACTTTCTCCTAGTAAAGATTATTTGATTGGTTGAGGAAGGACATAAGGACCATCTTTACCAATCCTTTATCATGATTTTCTTGGTCACTTGATCCTTAATTAAAAAAATAATGGGCCAAAAATTCAAAGAAACATAAGTTATCATATGCAAATATTTTAATATAAAGTAATGACTTTGTGATTTTAAGAATTAATAAAATATCATTAATAAGAATGTTGCTTTAGATGTAGCAAAAATAGCTTTATTAGAACAAGTAATAGATAAGGATTATCCATTATTAACTCAAACTTAGACACCACCATTATAACTTTGAAGTTTCCCAAACTAACTTACGTATGCACTCATATAATATATTGCACCTCTGTTAAGATACCACGACATAGGTTAAAGATTTGTATAGAATGAGGACTTTGAAGCTACATGGGGATGATATAGCATTAAATAATATATTGAAGATAAAGAATATTGACATATGTGAGCTTGAGGAGTAAAATTATTTCTACGTTTATACCGACACTGACAATGATCGGTCATACGGTTTTTATAACCATAAATCTAATAATAACCATTGAGTTTGTGATAATAAGATTGATTCGATCTTGGAGTAGTAGAAGAAGGTTGTTTACCTATAGGTAAATAGAAGAGTATGACAATGATAGTCTATAAGCTAAATTTTCCATTAGTGAATCATGAAGACTCTTGAGTAAAATGTCGTGAGCTAGTAACTACCTATGTAGTTCATAAAAGGACACTAGTTCATATATAAGATTGAGAGTGGTAAATATACCATAATATTCAATACCAATATTGCGATATATGAAGGCATTAAATTTTACATACAAAATTTGATGGTCAGTACTAGATAATTCATCAATGGGTGCCTTGAATTTTTTAAAATATAAAGAAACAATCATATAATTAAGTTTAAGTTCTTGAATTAAGTTAAAACTATCTAGTATGAGATACAAACCCAAAATCACGAGCTAATGGATACCAGGGAAAATAAGAAGACCAAAGGCCTATAATATAATGAAACATTTCTTTAGTAAAGGAAGATAAAATCTAAGATAATAAAAGGTGATCCTTTTAGAACTAGATCAAACTTTGGATTTGGAATGGTAATTTTGGCACTGCTTAGAGATGGAATGAAATGGTTCGGAGAGGGATAAGTGCTATCAATGAGACCCGTTAATTTTTATAGTTGAGAAGAGGCAAAAATTGAGCATGTCATGTCAAATAGTTTCTAGGTGTAAGTTTGATTGTGAAGTTTTAATTAGAAGAGAATAAGGGTTATGGTGTGTTCATAAGGGAAGTAAGAGAGGGAAAGTGGGGTTTTTAGCTTAGGCTTTGGTTGGTGAAGAAACAAATGAAGAAGAGGGTGACATACTAAAATTGCTTTGATAAGGCTCTAATACAATATAAACAAATCGACTCTCCTAATTCTTGTTGAAAGGAAAAATACAAGTATATATACACTTCAAGTACAATGAGATTTAAAAGGAAAAAACAATTAACCATACATTAGGATTCTAGATAACTTTATATAAGGAACCTAATAATATATCACAATTGTAAAATTTCAAAATTTATGAAAATGACAACATGGAAATTAAAAAATATTAACATAATCAAAAGCCTTAATATTCTCCCAAATAAGAGTAAAATGACCCATAATCAACGAATAGAATGGCATCATTTATCCTGACTAGTAGAATGATGTCATGTCTAAAAGTAAAATGCTACTGTTATATAAAGTCATTTACCTTATAATATCTCAACACCTTATATCTAACATTTATGGAAACCAAAGTCAAGCAACATATATATTTAGCTTTTGTTTTTTTAGTTTTGTGTTATTAAGATGTTTTGTATGTGTTTCTTTCTTGTTTTCTTCCACCTATTTTTCTAGGTTTTATGTGATTGGGATGTTTTATGTATGAGTTATAATTTCTTAACTTAATTTCAATCAAATTTATTATAACTCCTTATTTTGTGAAATTAAGTTCTAAAAACACCTTTATGATCCTAATGCTACTAAAGTTTCATCTCCACTTTAGTAATTAAAGATTGTGATTGGTGCCAATCGTTTTTAAGTCTATGTTAGTGGATATGTTTTACCAACTTTCAGGATAATGCAATTTCTTATTGAAAGCAGATCTTTATTATATTTAAGTTTCAAAAAAAGAACTTAAATATGTTATCCTCATAGGCCTTTCAAATATTAGTGTTTCAATGCATAAAAAAATTAATATGAAGGATGATGTAAGCATAATATGGGAGCTTATTGTTTATAAACCTTTAACCATTGTAAAATTTATATAGTTTTGATTTGACAAGGTTGAGATTTGTGAAAACTTAGACCATCTCCAATAAAATTTTGTGTTTGTTTGTATTATTAACCTGCTACCAAGACCCCCAAAAGAATGAAATTATAATTAGATGTAAGACCTTTTGAAAGATTTTATCTTTCTAGATTATGGTCATATAAATCATTGATTAGACCAATTCAACACATTTATTTCCCTAAAAAATTAGGTTTACTTTAGTTAAACCCTTTCTAATTTTTAGGGCTTTATGGGCTTAGATTAGAGAAGAGAGGTTGTGTGTAAACAACTAGATTACATCATCGTTTTAAATGGCAACAAAAAATTAGTCCTTAAAAGCCAACTATCCTAGTCATATAGCAACAAATATAGATGAGAAACCTAGTCTCCTAACTTACACATGTCTGAAAAAAGAAGAGAGATTGTGTTTATGCAACTAGATTTCCATTTTAGAACGATATGCGTCCAAAGGGAAATATGAAAAGCAAATTCGTAAGGAAAATAAGACACAATATGAAGCGGCTAGAAAAAGTATGAAAGAAAAGAAAATTGCTCTATACAAAGAATATATTAGGGTATTACAAGTAGAAGTTACCCTTTAGAACATATAAAAACTACCATAATAAGCCACCAAAACCATTATGATATAATAGTTAAGACTATGCTAACATATATTGAAAATAGAAAATAAACTTACAATACAGATATTAACAAAATCTTCAAATTGATATTAGAGTTAATGACCTACCCAACTATCTTTGTTCTTTCTATATAAAATTAGTACTTTCTGCTATTTTTTAGTTATATAGGTGTGAATTATGAAATTTTTAAATTTAATTAAAGTAAAATGTTAATTGAAAAATAAAATATATTTTATTTTAATTATATATATTACTATAAATTTTGTTAGTGTTAATATATTTTTAATTATAATTTTCAATCCATTAAAAAAAGGATTCAGTAAACTTAACATAACTTATTTGTGGTAAGGTTAATTCAATATAGAATTATTTTTCTTTTTTCAAACATTCAATGGAAACATCCAATGTAACTAAATGTTTTGCATTAAAATGTTAAAAAGTGGAGAAATTTATAGAATAAAAGAGCATCTTAATAGGAGAAAGGGTAATATTGCTTCTTACAAAAAAAAATCCATTTGATGTACATAAAAGGACTATGAATTATTTGCAATAACAAATAAAAAATAAAAATAAAAATAAAGATACTCATAATGTATCTTTTGGAGAGAGTGAAATACAAATATCATATGAAATGGGGGGAAAGCTATTGTTTATATAAATTCTTATTTTCTTCTAAGAAACAGTCCTACTTCTTAACTAATTTTTAAAAAAGTGTTTTTAATGATAAAGGTATTTTTGCAATGTAAAAGCATTTAGGTTAAATAGTTTTATAATTCTTGTATTCATTTAAATATTCTAAATTAACCTTATTTTCAAGTAGCAATAAACACTACCATAACTATAAGTCTTGAATTTAAATATCTTTTTATTGCAAGATCTATATGCCTATAATCTAATTGGGGAAACAACGTGATATAATCTCATTACGTATGGGTGAACTAATTAATGACATAAAATCTTGATTAATTCTTCATTTATTGTAATGTTGGAATAACCTTTATCAAATCTGTAGATACTTCTGATGTGGTAAAAATGCATAAACTTCATTTTAATTATTTAATAAAATTGGCTAGTGCATTGGACCATAAAATATTATCTACTTTATTACAAATAATGAGGCTAATTAAAACATATCAAATAGGTGTTTGTTACATTCAAAGTATGAACATATTTGTTAGTCTCTATGTGCTACTCATTGTATAACTTTCATTTTAAAAGATATTGGATGTATAGATTATATTTTTAGTCTTACTTCAGATGCATCTAACCTCATAATTTTTGTGTACAATCATCTGACTTTTTTTTTCTTGGTTAAAAAAGCGAGAAGACTAGGTTGAGTTATGCATCTCATTACTATTAAGTTTGCAATTATATTTATAGATTTAAAAAAACATTTATGATTATAGGCAAGTGCTTCAAATTTTAGAAACAAGTGAATACTTTTCAAGTCATAAGTTATTAAATGGTGCCAAAAAACGGTGATTTATGCTATTATCATAGATCATAAATTGTAGGATACTTACTTGAATATTTTGAAGATTATGGGTCTACTTATGAGGTGGTGGAGGATTATTGACTAAGATGAGAAGTCATCTTTTTTTTTAGTTATGTATAAAACACTTGAATTATCTACTTAAGAAGGGCATACTACCTAAATTGCTAAACTCTAAACAATGAGAAGTCATTTTTGGCTTATATATATGATAGTATATATAGAGTTCCAAGACAATTATGAATATTTTTAACATGAAGAAAAAATTGTACAAGCCTTGTATAGATATTCTTAACTGATAATAAGATAAGCATCTTACTAAAAAAATCTCTTTAATAACTTACTTTCTTAATCATTATTGCTTATATAGTAAAGATGCATGTACAGATGTTGATATAACGGGTAGTTTTTTATGTGATTTAAAGAAAAGATACTTTTGCTAATGAAGAGTAATCAAAGGCAACAAATAAAATTAGATCTTATCGTAAAGGTTCAAGGAATTTTGCTAAATAATCTATAAAAGGAGAACTTATGATGAAAAAAAAAGCAATTTAGTAAGTTTTTATAATTTTAGTTTCATTTTTTACTTAATAATAATAATATATTTTATATATTTTAATTATAAATCTTAATTTAAAATACAAATAAATGGTAAAAAGTATTTGATAAAAAGGTTCCAATACTAAGAAAGTTGACTGTTATACTACTAAATCAAATGGCTTCTGCATTAAGTTGTTAATATAATTGAAGTGCTTTAAACATATTCATAAGAAGAAACAAATTCATTTGAAACATCAAAGATTTAATGACCTTATTTATTTTACTTATAATCTAAGGATAAAGAATAGATACTTTATTTGATTAAATTTTTTTTAAAATAATTATATTTTTATGATGTTATAATTTTTCTAATATATATTTCAAATGCTTATTAAAGAGATAATATACAATCTATTTAATATTGATTGTATTTACTATACTGATTGATTTTTTTATTAAAAAAGAATCATAACTTGATCTTAATTATAGTGAACTTAAAAAAAAGATTTATTAAAAAATGTATTTATCATGAATAATGGATTAAGACCATCTATTAATGATCGGCTACTATTTTATTTTAAGCACATTTAAAATTTAAAAATATAATATGTTACAACTGAAAATAATTTCATTATATTACTAATTTAGAGTTTATTTAAATATAATAAAAGATGTTAATGTAAATATTTTAGATAAAAACACGGTTTATGACTCTTTAAATAGCATTGAAAATTTTGAAATTTTTTACAAAATAAGAAATAATCATTCAAAAATACAATTTTAATTGTTAGTATTATTTAAAATTTTATATTAAATTAAATTTTAGTTAGAATTTATAGATTAATTGTTAATTGATCGTATATTAATAGATATTGGTATTTTAGTTTTATTTTAATAAACTATTTTATTTTTATAAAATTTTTTACTTATTCTTATAAGTTTTACTTCTTATTCACTTTATATTAATTTTATAATATTCTAATACTAGTTAAACCTTTAAGTTCTAAACCTTTCCTCTTACTAATTTAATAGCCCATTTTAATCATTCGCATTGAACGAGCACAAAAAGGGTCAATAGCACGATCGAATCTTTATCAAGTCCCAAAACTGTGTCAATATTGTGTAACTCTTTATTGAAATTGAGTAACTCGGAAGGTATAGATAATTATTTGTCTTTCAAGAATTAAATCTTATACATCAGTATGATTGATATATTCTGTAAAAATTTTCTTTGAAGGGTTGATTGAAATAGTAAAAATTCATTTTTAACTAAATCTCCACAAATCATTTTTTTTATCGACCTCTTATGTATAAATACATGGAAAGAACCTCATTTGCCGAAGGGTGTTTGTGTATATAGGATATCAAAAGATAGGTTGTTTTTAACAAAAGTTTTAAGCTTTCTATCTCTAATATAGGATATGGAAGAACAGTTTGTAAGATTTCCAAACCTTCTATGTGATGCAGGTCTTTATTGCAGGGTATTAGGTTACTCTTCTTTGTATGTGTTCTCTAATAAAAGAAGCTCACAACATTACCGAGAGGATGATTTTCATGAAGTAACATTGAAAAGCATGTCTCGACATTTGGATATTTCAAGCCTCATGTGGACTTAGCAAGTCTGCTCTCTAAATGCAGAATAAACCCATAACTTGGTTTTAGTTGTTAACTTTGACCCAAAACTTTAAAATAATATAGAATTGGGCCCATGACAAAGCCTGCATTTATGTTGTTATGTCCGTTTCTGATCCCTCTATTACACAATCTGCTTTCCCGAAGTTTCTGGCTATACATACTGGAAAATCACCTCGGATATAAGTATGCCATCAGTCATATTATTAGTGATAATGAATACTAAAATTATAGTTGATTAAGTAATTTGACTGGCTCCGAACTTTTAAATTTTATCAATTTAATACATGAAAAAATTACAAAAGAATTTGATTCATTTTTTAATAATGTAAGAATATTAAAGTAACTGAAATTGAGATAGAAGGACTTAAAATAATAATTGATATCAAATATAAGGACTGATATTATGTTTTCCCCTCTTTATGTATAATATCTGCTTTCTCAAATTCTCTATGTTTTGACTAGACAAAGTGGAAAATCACCTTACGTTTAAGTACATAGAATTGTGTCATGAAAGAAAATGTAGCATCTTGATAAATGTGAGAGAAGGAAATGGAACTATGCAATTCCAAGGGCATTATACAAGTTGTTTGAAAATCACATGTTATCGAAGACAATAAATCCTTAATACGAAGGTAATACGTATATATATATATATATATATATAATATTATAACCACATGAGCAGATTTACTTCATTTAATATTTATTTGTGTTAACGTTACAATAGTTATAACGTTAGCATAATGATAGGGTTATAGCATTTTGTAATAATCATGATGTTAGTATAAAATTAAGATTATATATAACCAATGTTTTAAATAATGTATCGAAGAATTACAAATGAATATAAAAAAAGAACTTAATTATATGAATTATGTTAACCAAAAAGTCAACTAGTATTAGTTGATATAAGTATCGTTTTTGAAAATTTTTTTAAAATTATAAAATAATTCTTTAATTTTAGAAAATTTATAAATAGTATATAAATATATTATATTATATAATTTTTAACTTCACTTTCTAAAAGACTAATAATAGTATAAATTTAATATAATAATAAAATTATTATTTACTTTAAGATAATCAATAAATTAGTTGTAACTAAAATAATTTTAAAAAAATTTTATACTCATTTTATTAAAAAATTACAAATATAAATATAAATTAATGAAATATTATAGATTATTTAATAGCATATTAAAAAAGATTATAAATATAAATATGAGTTGATAGAATATTTAAGATCATTTAATAGTATATTAAAAAATTACAACTATAAATATGAATTAATGAAATATTTAGTGTATTAACTAAATTTGGATTAATTAGATATTAAAAATAAAAATAAAATTGACTTTCTAATAAAATAACCATAAAATTAATTTACATATCAAAAATTAAGTAAAAATATTTATTATTACTAAAAATATTTTAAAAAATAAAAAATTATTTATGAAAAATAAAAAAATCAAATTTTCATTTTTGTCCCTCGTACGGCATGTTCCAGCCATGGTTTTAAAACTGAATCGGATTGACCGGTTTAATAGGGTTAACCCGAAACCGGTCGATTTACAAGTTCGATTACTTTTAAAAATCGTCAGTTTTAAAAACCGTAGGGTTAAGGGTTCGACCGGTCAATTTAACCGGTTCGACCGGTTAATTTAATCGGTTTGACCGGTTTAACTTGCGGTCTGATCCATTTCAATCAACCCAGCCCAACTTACTCCTCTTCACTTTTTTTTAAATTTTTTAGTTCAACTCTACTCTTCTAACCTTTTTTTACTTTTTTATTATTTTTATTATTTATTAAATCTATTATTTTTATTTTTATTTTTATTTAATTCTTATATGACATTATTT
>JAOXYD010249813.1:0-16481 GCA_028565735.1 Pinacopodium congolense
TCTTTAAGATTAACATCATAAACTCAAACCATTAGTGATTAATCATGTTTTGTTATCATCAAAACCAAGATTAGAACCTCCCTTGGTTCAACAATAAGATTGTTATTATGAGGTTCCTCCCCACCTAGTTGAAAGAGGAGAAGAACAAATTTCGAAGAGAATTTTGGATAGTGAATGTAAGAAAGGAGTGTTTAACAAATAACTATAAAATAAATTTGCATACTCTCTTCCCTTAAGTCTTTATTTTATAAATTTTTATCTTATTAATCCTAAATTATATTGGAATTTAATATCTTCATCACGTTTTAATTTTTTAAAGTTACATTTCTTATGTCGAAACAAATTTATAAATTTATGAACATTCAATTCAATCCCATTTTCATGCCATCAAGGAGCAACAAGTTCCTAGAGAGTTATATAAGAATTTAAAACTAAATTGAGATTCTTAGAGAATTTTCTTGATTTCTTTAAAATGTTAGAAAAGGGGTATAAGCTATAGGCTTACTAATGCTCTCATTTTTTTTTAAAGGAATGTTCTATTTTTAAGATTGAGTGAACCCTATAGAAATAATGGGTGGAGATAACGAACATTGGTTAGTATATTCCACCTCTCCTCCCCTTACTCCCATTTTCTCAATCTTGGATGCAAATGGGAGGAAAGAATGTACATTGATATATGGATCTAATCTATTGAGCACCATTCTAACCTCAAGTCAAAAGGGTATTTACTGGTAGGGTTTTAGAGCAAAGGACAAGTGCTACAAATGCAAATAATATATACATACATACAAGTGTGTGCAATTATGGAATTAAAAGGGAATCATACAATCTCTCATAAAACTTTTGAAATCTCATGTACATCTACAAAATTAAAAAGGAGGTCAAAAAATAATGAAAGACTTGACTTACAAAAAAAAACATAACTAATTTATTATAAAATTAAAAATTTTAAAATAAATAAATGCTCTGCAGAAAAAAATGAAATGAAATTGGTTTGACCATCTAGTTTCTAGTATAGTTTTTAAAGATCTAATTTATGTTTTAGATATGTACTTAGTAGAAATGGGACCAAAAATTGAATTTTTATTAAATGGAGTTTATACACTATCTTATTAAGAAATGATGCAGAAAAAATTAAGGAAAGAAACCAGGATTAATAACTAGGAAGTTGATTTTAATAGTTGAATTATAAAATAAGGAAGTGTTAGGCACCATTTTTTGCTACCTAAAAGTTTATCTATGTTAAGAATTTTTAAAATAAATTTTAGATTTGCATAATGAAAATTAGGGTGTGAAATTTGAAAATGTACTAAGAAAAGAAAATAAAACATAATGTCTTTTAAGGTGAATTAATTAAATAAATGTAATATTATAATGACAACATAGGTTAAGATGGCTAAAAGAGTTGAACTCCTAACATTAAACAAGCCAACATCTTATAAGTATAGAATTAGTGACCACTAACCTTTGAAATGAGGGTATAAAACTATCATAACTAAGTAGTAGTATATAATATGTAGTTGAGTAGTTACAGTCCCTCTTAATGATATATAATCTTGTGAATGTTGCTTTAAATCAAGACTACTGGTTTTCTCTTCCATTTAAGATGTTATTTTTACAAGACCATCTATTATCAAACTTTTTCCTATGTTGTGAAACTGTACGCTTTATGCTACTCTTATGTGTTGTGTTCTCATGATCTAGTTCCACTAATCTGCGTTCTTTTGCTACTTAATTTCTTCCTAACCATTAGTTGTTCTCTCATCCAGGATTTGGTCTCAATTTCTAAATGTTCCTTGATGGCTTCCATATCTTTAGATCATCTTTTGTTCCTCTCCCTCCATATGTTATACATTGTCGAGTCAAAGGAGATCAAATAAGTGATTTTCATCTCCTTACTCACTTGATTATCATCTTCAAACCAACTAGATACCACTGAATAAATGGTTAGGAAATTGTTCCATTAACATAGATGTTTAACTTTACCTAAATGTGCTTAGAATATGAGTAGTTAAAGAATAAGGAGGTGAGAGTTTTCCATTGGTTCTTATAGATAAAGCATCTAGAAAGGATATATTAAAATCTTAATCAACCAGTAGAATTCTATTTTTATTTATTCAATTACCATAATAAGAAACAAATCTTTGATAGAAATTTTTTGTTTCATATTACCTTATTCTAACGTTAGGTCTGATTTCTAGCTATGAATAGCTCCTTGCAAGACTTATTTGTGAAGTGCCCCAATGGGTGCTTAAGCTAGAAATAATGATCCAACATATTAATGTTAGGAATGTAGCCTATTATGAAGTCATAAATTTCCAAGGCATCATTGGACTAGTTATTCAAAAATATCCATGATTTGGATTTGGTATTAATAAGAACCTTTTCAGCTACTAAAAATTAAAATACAGAGTTATGGATTAGACCAAGTTTAAACCAGTTGACTGAGTGTAAGGATATTACCTCTCCATTACCAATAATGCACTTTATCTAAAGTTTGTCCTATAGATTCAGTAGCTAGAAATAAAACTAGATCCAAAATCAGGGTTGTCACCTAACTCCCACAAACTTGTTGGTAGCTCATCGTAAACTACAAAATAATAAATTCCTAACTAGCTAGTTGTGTAGTAGGGCAACATAAGATAGAACTAGAAGGAGTTAGGATGCAATTGCTATTTCAAATGTTTTATAGGAAATAAAAACAAAACCTTGATGTAATGAAAGAAAAATAAGCAAAGGTATAACTAATGAAATCAAAGGGATAAACACAATGCAAAATACTAATAACAAAATCAAATAACTGGGCTGTAGGTATCATTGGGATTCCAACACAATTATTGATCCTTGAATCTAAGTAAAAGGCAATTTAGCTTAGATGTTAACCTATGGATTCAAACAAGCTCTCAAATCCTTAAGCCCTTGAAAGTAGGTAAATACAACAACTTTTAGAACTACCCTTAACCTTGTTATAACCTTAAATAGGCTCTCTAGGTTTATTTGTGAAGAAGGTTTGGGTAATAAGGAATGACTAACTTAGGCCACTAATATATAAGTTTGGAAAGTGTAACCTAAAGGAATGAAACCCTAGACAACTTGGTTAAGTATACCTAGAAATCTTTACTACTACTTTTGCAAATTACTAATTACTATTACGTATCAATGTTCAATCCTAGTTATAGAATAAGGAATTTGGGAAAAGGGTGATCAAGCCTAGAAAAAACTCCTAACTCTTGCAATTAAACCAAAGTTCCAATTTAACCCAAGCACAACGAAACAAATACAAAAAAATTCATCCCTTTAATACTTTTAAACCCTTCAAAATTAGTCGCATATGCTTAAATTAGTCAAAAACATTAAATAAACGTATCCCATGCTTAATCCAATGAAATTGAGGTAGGAAAATATAAGACAAGAGATGAAAAATTATGATTCCATGCTAATCTAATGAAAACCTAAGATTTCTATATTTATATTCAATTTAATTTCGGCTAATACACAAAACCCTAAAAACCAAAACAAAAATTCCAACAATCATCAATAGAATAAAATTTGAAATTATGCAATCTAAAACATATGGAAATGCATAAATCTCAACTACGAAGAATAAATAAATATAAAAAAGAAAAAATAAATGGAAACCATAACACAAATAATCACACATGCTAGTAATTAATAAAGAAAGACTTGAAATAATAAAAACATAGTCTTAAACAACTAAAATAAAGGCTAGAAATGGAAAAGAAAGCCATCTCATAATATAAAATCCAACATACATACAAGAACCATGAAATTCAAACTTAAAAATTATCAATTATCTAATCTAAACATCTTGAAGCATAGAAATATGAAAATATAAGTATAAGGTCATTGAATAATTGTACTTAAAGCATAAAACTTCCTAAAACACTGAACTAAATGGATTAAAGTCAAACCAATGAAATTATAAGAAATAAGATGAAAAGATTAGGAAAATGGTAATGGATGTGCTCTCCTTTGTCTCTCCTTCTTTAAGGGCCTTATATACTCTTTCTAATTAGGGTAAGATCACGCTTTAGAAAAGATCCGTCTATCCTAATTATTTTGTGAACAGTATGCTAAACGGTGTGTTTTAGGGTTAAAAGGCGCTTGGTACAGGTGTCGTTTAGGTCTAATACAGCTGCTTCCTTGCTCCTTTTTCGTCTCAATTTCTTCCAAAACATAATTTTTTGATTTACAATTTGTGATAAAAGATTAAACCTATCTTTAAACATATAATAATATAAATTAAGCACTTTAAAACCTTAAATAGGGATGAATTTAACTGAACTCACATACAAAAGCATAAGAATATTGATACCCATCAATTTCCCTAACACTTGAATTATTGCTTGTCCTCAAGCAATGATTTAAACACTTCACTCAAAAAATTCTAATAAAAAGTAAAGAGTTAATTAAGCAAAAAAAAAAAATCAATAGATGCCTTTAATCCAATTCACAAATTTCAAATCTATTATGATCAAAAGTAAGATAATCACAAAAAAGCACACATTTTTTGAAAAAGTAACCTAATTTACATAATATCCCGCATTCAAGCCATTTCTCAAAGGTTATCATACAAACTACTCAAGGATGATGAAAATAACTAAAAACAATTGAAAACTCAACACAATTCAATTTTTAAGCAGTATTTAGGATTTTGTCTAGTATTTTTATGCAAGATCAAACACCTTGTAATTAATGACCCCAATTACCCCAGTTATTCAATTAGATGCTCCTTTTTAGCTTGTTTGAGATGTCGATTTTTGACATTAAGGTGAACATTTTGTCATAAACACCCTTTGTTACAAGGCTAGATCAACCTCTCAAAAGGTTTTTAGAACCTCTCATAACTGTGATCATTATATGGATTCGAAGACAGCGGCGTGAAAAACATGCTCCCTTTGTTCAACACAAACACACTTTTTTCCTTAACACTTTGTTTTAAACATCTATTCCCATATTCATATCACATATTGCACAAAACGTATTTAAACTTTAAATATCATACTAATGGGTCACTAAACATATGGAAAGCACAAAAAAGAAAAAGAATAATGAACATTTTTATGATACCATCATTTCAAGAGTTAAGCAAAGTTCATCGAGTTCAAAACATCAATTTCCTTCAAGTATCATAATTCAGTATCAACTACAGATTAGAAACATTATGAGCTAACATATTCAAATCATTACACTTATAATAGGTCAAGTGAAAAAAAATTTCTTGTTCCTTACCCCTAAATTTAAAATAGACATTGTCCTCAATATCCTAAAAATAAGAAAAACACATGTGTACGAGAATCGAAACAAGAGTACTACCTTAGAATGAAGAGGCCATATGAAACCCAAAACTAAAAATTATAGCTTCCTTCTTGAATTCCTACAAAAATAACAAGTCTAAAAGGACATAAAATATTTGAATGAAAACAAATCAAAACTCAAGTAGAAAGGATGTAAAAATTGAAGGAGAAGGTTGGGGTGCCTCTTAGCAAGCTCTTGCTTAAGGTCACAAGCTCGACCGTTCTTGGGTCACATCAATCAATGTTATTTGAAGTTTAATGATCCATCACCTGCATATTGTGCACTTGAAAAGTAGCGCTTGATACAAGTCCATTAATCTTGAACTCCTTCCTCGTCTTTGCACTTTTAATCTCCGCTACTCCATGGGGGTACACGTTGATAACCTCAAATGGCCTTGTCAAATTCGAATGCAACTTACCTATAAATTGCTTAAGGAAGGACTGATAGAGAAGGACCTTCTGGCCCATCGCAAATCTCTTCCATGAAATATTGCAATCATGGAATGCATTCATTTTTTCCTTATAGATTTGGGCATTCTCGATGACCTTGTGGTGTAACTCATTGAGCTCGTGTAATTGAAAAATCCTATGGGTACTAATGACCTCTAGCTCCATGTTGCACTACTTGATATGCCTTATGTTCCAATTCCACTAGGATATGACATGACTTTATAAAGATGAGTCTGTAAGGTGACCTCTTAATTACAGTATTGCATGCAGTCCGGTAGGCCCATCAGACAATGACGAGGCACAGACTACAATCCTTCTACTAGGATTCACCATTTTCTATAAAGTGAATTTGATCTCTTAGTTGGATACTTCAACTTGACCACTCGTTTGAAAGTCGTAGGCTATGGAGACTCATTGTACTACCTGATATCTCCTCAATAGAGGTTCAATCATTTGATTGCAAAAGTAGGGTTTGCTTGTGGTTGATGTTAGCTTACAAGACTCCAAACCTAGAAAAAAATGTTGGGTTTCAAGAAATCTATAACCACTCGAAAATCGTTAATTGGGTGGCTTTTTCTTTCACCCATTTTGAAAAACAATTCATAGTAAGTAGTATATATTTAAATCAAAATGAAGAAGGAAAGGGGCCCATGAAGTCCATGCCCCAAATATAAAAAACTTAACAAATTAGAATAGGAGTTTAGGGCATTTCCACACGAAGACCTAACATATCTGTATGTTGATAGTAGTTACATGTTTTATAGAAGTCATAAGCATTTCAAAATAGAGATGGCCAGTACAATCCATGCTCTACAACCTTGCGAGCTGTCTGCTTTGGTCTAAAGTGATCCCATAAGCCTAAGAAAGACAAAAGGTCAAGATGGAAGAAAATTCAGTATTATGTACGCACCTTCATATGACCTGATCCAAATAATACAACTAAAGGTATGGATTGTCCTAAACATAAAACCTAGCTTGCATCTTCATCCTCTCCTTTTATACCTTAGGTAAATTTGTAAGAAATTGATGAGAAATGACGAAATTTATTAAGGCTTTTTTTAGATGGATTTATTTTTTTAGATTTCATTTCCTATTTTTCTAAACATATAAATTGAAAAAAAAAACAGCATAAGAACCCATAAAAACATCACACTAATACAATACCAAAAAAAAAAAAATCACAGAAACCGCAAAAACACACAAAACCACAACCAAAAACACAATTAACACCCCAACTAAACATGTCCTATGTAAACACATTAAAGAGTTGCCAATTGTACTGCATGCTACTACTTATTTAGGAAATCATCATTGATAGGACTTATATCTACTCCGTGGTCCACTAGGTGACTCAAATGATTTGCTACTTTGTTTTTTGAGCCCTTCTTGTCCTTGATCTCCACATTGAACTGCTAAAGTAGGAGTATCCAATGGACAAGCCTCGGCTTTTCCTCCTTTGCCAGTAGGTACCTCAAAGTTGCAAACAACAATTTTAGTACCTAAAAAATTATCTAAACTTGTCTAAAGAAAAAACTACAGGAAAAAGTTCTTTTTCTATTGTCGAGTTGATTGCTTGGGCCTCAGTCAAGGTCCTCCGAGCATAGTAGATGATATGAGGGATCCGCCCTACTCGTTATCCTAAAAATACTCCAATAGTA
Organism: Pinacopodium congolense; assembly: GCA_028565735.1. Taxonomy (NCBI): domain Eukaryota; kingdom Viridiplantae; phylum Streptophyta; class Magnoliopsida; order Malpighiales; family Erythroxylaceae; genus Pinacopodium; species Pinacopodium congolense. The sequence continues at coordinate 7,427 of JAOXYD010249813.1, forward strand.
TGGTTGGAGGCATCGCACATCATCACAAAGGGAAGGATCTAATTCGAAGTCATAAAATAGGCAGGGTGACCAACTTTTTCTTCAACATAACAAATGTCCTTGCGTGTTTCTTATTGAAATCAAACTCCATATACTTCTAAAGCAACCTACACAATGGCTATGTAATCTTTTAACAGTTCATAGCACATTATAAATTACTAAATAATAATACCTAACTAATTTTAATTGTGTAGTATGGTGAGATAGGGTTGAATCCACAAGGAGTTATTGGGCACTGCTATTTCTAATGTTGTAAAGAAAAACTGAAATAAAACTCATTAGATGCGAAGAGAACTAACATAGCTAAAATGCAATAAAAATAGCAAAAAGATCAAACACAGAATAAAAGACAATAAGGCTACTAGCACCAACAAAGAAATGGGTAGAAGGCATCAATGGGATTCTGGGATAACTACTAATCCTTAAATTTAGATAAAAGGTGGTTAAGTTAAATTGGTAACCCATAGGTTTGAATAAGCTCTCAAACCCTCAGTTCCTCTAACTTAGGTAAATCTAACCAGCTATAGAAATGCCTCTATCTTCATTATCTGCTGGAATAAGAACTACATATTTAATAACAAAGGCACATTAGGTACTAAGGAATGACTAACCTAGGCCACTAACTTGCAAGCCCAAAAAGTGTAACCTAAAGGTATGAGACCCTAGACTAGTTAGTTAGGTATCCTCACAAATCCAACTAACCTATTACTACTTTTGGAAATCGCCAAGGACAATTATATATCACATGCTCATTCCTAGAATTGAAATTAGGAAATTACCTAAAGGGTTATCAACCTTAAAAGTAACTCCTATTCATGTCATTAAGTCAAAGTTCGAAACCAACCTAGCCTAAAAGCATTAAATCAATTCAAATGAAACTCCATTCTCACAATTAATTACCTTTTTCCTAAAAATATCTTCAAACCCATAAAAACCTAACCAAATATATTTAAATTAACCAAAACAAACACAAAATAAATATAAACCATATGTAATTAAATAAAATCAACGCTGGAAATTAATGAAGTAAACATTCTGTTACAAAAATCTTAAGGTTCATATAAAAAAAAGACACAAAAACATAACATAAATGAAAATACAATAAGGAAACATAAATAACAATAAAGGAAAGCATAAATAAACTAAAAACAAAGTTAAACGGCTCCTACAATAACAAACTGAAAAGATTAAAGGTGAAATAGGAATAAAATCTAATAACAATCCTAAGAAAAAAAACAAAAAGTGATAAAATAAGGAGAAAATGAAGGAAAATAGTAGAGTACTGAATGACGACTCTCCCCCTTTCAATTTGCGTTCTTTCATCCATTTATATGCCTCCTTAAGGTTATATAACAAGGAATGTCGTTTCATTTCTTATTTTTTTCGCTCTAGCAGGACATTCTGTTGATCGATTAGCACTTCTGGTCCAACGAACGTAGGTTCTTCGGTTGACTAAAGCACAAGACATCGGTTGACTGGCCTAAGCAATTCGGTCGATTGACCTTCAAGCTTCTAACACTTCATCTCCTGAATCTCCAATTCTGTAAAAAAAAATCTACATATTCACACGTTTGCTACTATTTATTAAAAATCTAGCATTTTAATTTAGAACTTGTCTCAACTCCTTTAACATGCCATTTAACACGATATGACACAGCTTGAACATTTTCAAAATAAAAATAGAGATAAATTTATATGATTTCATATGTTCAAACTTAACAAAATTCATCCCTATCAAATACCCTCACACTTGAACTATTACTTGTGCTCGAGTAATGGTTCAAATATTTTAATTAAACAATCTTAATCTAAGTCAAGAGTTAATTGAGTTCCAAAAAAAATTCATGCCTTTAATCCAGTTCACAAATCTCAAGTCTTTCATGATTAAAAACTTGGTTAATTATCTGCAAAAGAACAAAGTTAGTAAGAAGCAACCTCATATATGTAATACGAAATGTTCAAGCCATTATGCATAAGTCATTACATAAATATAGTCAAGGATGCTCAAAATATAGAAAAACACAATTGAAAATACAACACAATTAGAGTTTTGAGCAATGTCTATTTGAAAGGTCATCAAACTTTCTGACATGAAGGTCAACACTTTATCGTGGGCATCCTAGTTATTAAGTTAGATCATTATCTCAAATGGCTAAAAGCAACACTTATAACTTCATCTTAAGAGAATTTGGGTTGAAGCCAACAGAGTGAGAATTTCTCAATACGCAACAACATAAAAATAACGATACTATTTATTTAACAATAGAAACAAAGATGCTTTTTGGTTAAAAAACGTAAAGACAAAGATGTTTTCTCTTCCCTTATATTTCTTTTCTTTTTCTCTTTTTTTTCTTGTTATGTTTTTCTTTAGTTTTATTTTATTTTTATTTTTCTTATTATTTTTCCCTTCTATTTTTGGAAAATTTATTTCAAATGTCTCATTCCACATTAATATGATAAACTATACAAAATGTATTTGAACATAAAATATCATACAAATGGATCACTAAGACATGTAAGCAATTAAAAGAAAATGAAAAAAAAACTTAAAGGTTAGAATTCATTCAAAAATCAATTATTGTTCACCAAATTAAAAGCATCATTTGTCTTTAAATATCACAATTAATTATCAACTAAAGATCAATATCATTTGAAGCTAAGATATTGAAATCATAACCATCAGGCTTATAACAGTTCATGTGCAGAAAAATTCTAAATTACCCCATCCTACGCTTAAATAAGATAGTGTCCTTAGTGTCCTAAAAATAACTAAAACACATGTAAAATAGATGGGAACAAAAGTACTCCCTTTGATTGAAGAGGCCAAATTAACCTTGAGAACGAAGATAGTGGCTTCCTTTGTGAAGAAGAATGAAACCCAACTTCTACCTACAACAAAAACACACAAAAAGTAATTAAGCCACACAAAGTAAACCAATCAAAAGCAATCTAAAAAATAGGAACATCGGCAAACTAAAGGGTACGGATGAGGTGCCTCCCATCAAGCGCTTAATAAAGGTCATAAGCTTGTCCATTGGCATGTTGAACATCATGCATTATCAAATGGATGCTTGAGTCCAACAGGAAGCATGCTTCAACTTAAAGATGAGATTGAATCAACTTCCTTCCAAGTAGGCTCATGGTCAGCTAGATGTCGCATGTCATTGGAGATGTGGAATCACATTGCTTCTCCATCATATTCCAAGGTCCACTCCCTTCTATTAACATCTCTTTTCTCCAATGACGACCTTCTTTAAATGATTAAGCAATGCGTGAGGAGGCACTACATCCAATTAGTCACCCTTCAACTTCGGCTTGCTCACAAATAACTCCTTCAAGAATTTGATTGGATCTAATTCCTCTTTCTCCTAATCCTCTTGTTGCTCTTGCTCACCGTTCTTCCCTTTTACTTCTTTCTTCTCCTCTTCTTTTTCTTCTTCCTCCTTCAACTTGCTAGGAAAAGGAACATAAATGTGGTAAGTAATACGAAAAGAAATACTACTTACGTTGGAAGGTCTTTCATCCTCATTCTTTTCAAAATACACTTCCTTTTCTTCAAATGATTCATCTTGCACTTGTTATTCGTCATTCTCCTATCATTTTTCTTCTTCTACCATCTTCAACCTTTAAAAAAAAGGAAAAGAATTATGGTAAGTAATATTAAAAGAAGTACTACTTACCTAATGAGGTGGTTCATCCTCCTTCTTTTCCAAGAACAACTCCTTTTCTTTGACTATTACTCTTACTGTTGTTATTCCCCAGCCTATGGTCAAATCGCACATGTCAGATCCTTTTGGTGTTCCTTTGGCTAGCTAGGTGTATTCGAAGAGACTTGGTCTTCTAGGCTCGCTATCACTTTTGCTAGTTAGATGACTTGAACACAATCTTCGTTTCCTGCTAGAAGTAGGGAGTGCTTGAAGCCAAGATTTTTATGATCTCCTCCAATGGCATCTCCTCAGCTTTTAATGGCAATGTTGAAGGTGGAGTCTGGACTAACACAACAGTAGATTTTGATAACGTGGGTCGGAGAACTAAATCCATGTTGGTAGTTCTCATATGAAAAGTAAGGATAAACCTCTCACTCTGAGTGGTAACTCAGAGTGTAAGGATCATACCATTCTTATTGGAATGCTTGAGAACCACCAATCCTATGAAACTGTTTCTCAACTTGCATAGAAGGAAATATATTAATAGAATGACCTAAAAAAATAAAAATAACATATCTTAGTCTTTATGATATCAATCACAACTTGAGAAACTAAGGGTGTGAGATTTGTTATCTTCTTGTTCTAATCTTAAGAGAGCAGCAACCTTAGAATCATCCACAAAATAATTATTTTAGAAAATATAAGAATAAAAAGAACATTGAAAATAAACTATTACTTGAAAAAGCTATCAAACACCAACAAAAAAAACACAATGGTGAGAAAAGATTAAAAAATGAAAATAATAAAAGAAATAGCGAAAACGGAATACCAATTCACCGACAACGATGCTAAAAGTTTGATAGCTCATCACGTACTACCAAATTATAATTCCTAATCAATCTTACCTATTTAGTAGGATGAGCTAGGATTGAATCCACGTGTAGTTAAGGGGTACTACTATTTCTAATGTTGTAAAGAAAAACAAAAACAAAAACCCTTAGACACAAAGAGAACTAACATAACTAAGACACAATAAAAATAAAAAAAAGGACAAACATAGAACAAAATATGATAATACTACTATTAACAATAAAAAATAGGTTAAAGGTATCATCGATACTCTGGGATAACTATTAATCCTTGAATTTAGATAAAAGGTGCTCTAACTAAGGTTCTAGCCTATAAGTTTGAACAAGTTTCCAAACCCTTAGTTCTTCTAACTTAAGTAAATTTAACAAGCTTTAGAAACACCCCTATCTTTAATATAACCTAGAATAAGCTCTCTAAATTTAATAGTTAAGACATAGTAGGTACTAAGGAATGACTAACTTAGGCCATTAACTTATTAACTCAAAAAGTGTAACCCAAAGGTATGGGACCCTATACTAGTTGGTTAAGTGTCTTAACAAATCCAACTAACTTATTGCTACTTTAGGGCATTACCAAGGATAATTAATTATCACATGCTTAGTCCTAGCATTAAAATTGGGAAAATACTTAAAGGGTCATCAAGCCTGGAAGCAACACCTAATTAATGTCATTAAGCCAATGTCCCAAATCAACCTAGCCCAAAAGCACCAAATCAATTCAAATCAAACTACGTTCCCATAATTAATTACCCCTTTTATCCCTGAAGTACCTTCAAATCCCTAAGCACCTAGCCACACATATTTAAATTAACTGAAAAAAAGACTAAATAAATACAAACCATGCTTAATTAAATAAAACCAAGGTTGGAAAATAAAGAAATAGACATTATATTACCAAAATCTTAAGGTTTATACAAGAAAAGATATAAAAACACAACATAAATGCAAATGCAATAAAGAAACACAAAGAACAATAAAGGAAAGCACAAATAAACTAATAGCAAAGTTAAAAAGCTCCTAGAACAAGGAATTCAAATGATTAAAAATTAAGTAGGAATAAAATCTAACAACAATCTTAAGAACAAAATGAAAAAGCGACAAAATAAGAAGAAAATGAAGGAAAGTAGTGGAGTGGCTATTGAACGACGACTTTCCCCCTTTGATCTACATTCTTTCGTCCTTTTGTAAGCAACTTCAGGGTGAGATAGCAAGAGATGACATTTGTTTCTTTATTTTTTCTCATTGGCAGGACTTTCATTTGACTGATTAACACTTCTGGTTAACCAAACACAAGTCCTTCAGTAGATGAAATAGGAAGAATTAGTGCACTGAAGCGCATGACATTGGTAGATCGACTTCAACCATTCGATCGACCGATCTTCAAGTGTCAAGCATTTCATCCCCAGAATCTCCAATTCTATAGAAAAATTTGTAGATTAATGCCTTTGCTCCTATTCTTTCTAAAATTTGAAATTTTGATCAAGAACTTGTGTTGACTCCTTTAACCTGCAATTTAACACTACATGAAACAATGTGAGCATTTTAAAACTAAAAATAGAGATAAAGTGATATGATTTCACATGTTGAAACTTAAAAAAATCAATTTATATTAAAAGTTTTAAACGAAGATGTGATAAAACTCTATATGAGCAAGGAAAGAGAGAACTTCTAACACAAAAGTGGGATAAGGTAAAGAATAAAAAAGGTCTATCTTAATTCTATCATCCTCAATGCCCTTTCTAGAAACCACATGTCCTAAAACTATCCCTTATTGAATAATAAAATGGCACTTTTCATAGTTAAGAAAAGGGTTAGTTTCATGGCATCTCTTAAGCACCGAAATGAGGGACCTAGGTACTTGTAAAAGGGATTCCTATGCATGGTAAAATCATCTATAAAAACTACAATGTTTTTCTTAAGGTAATTGGAAAAAATACTTACCATATTCCTTCGAAATGTGGCGGGTGCATTGTCTTCATTTCAAAAACTAAACTTCTTTTACACTAAAATACTGCAACTGTACGAGTCATTTTGTAGTAAAAAGTAGATATCATCCCATAGAGATGGCACTAGTCACCCTTTAATTCAGGTTATCTTTGTTTAAAGAACAATTTCAAATCACAAAAACTAAATAAAAATAGTAGCAATGAACAAATAATTAAACAACCTTAAAAAAATTTAGATCTCAAGATTAATGATTATAGACTATTTTGTCCCTATTTTATCTTCTTCCTACCTTGTAGATTGAATTATGCTTTACCCAAGATGTGCTAATGTTTCAATCACTATCTCTTAATGTATAATAAAATGTCCCTAACCAAATTAGATAGAATTAATTTTGCAATGCTCATTCTACAAAATCAGTCCAACAATTTTAGCTAGTTATAAAGCTATCTTATGAGTAATTAACTAATTAGCCAAGATCTTTCTCTAAATAATTAATTAATTTGATAAATTTAGGTCTATAGGGTGACAATCCTCATTGTACAGACCTAAAAAAATTACCTAACTCAATATCTTAAAATTTTTCAAGTTTTAAGCATAAGATTCATTAGAATCATTCATTCATTTAAACAACAAAGTAGGAGTTCAAAAAATAGTTCAAAAGCAATCTTTGCATCAAGGTTAGCCACTCATAATGTCAATAACACTCGCAACTACCACAAAATCCATAGAAAAGATAATAAAAGAGAAAAAGGGATAAAAACTAGATGAAGCAAGTGTACTTCTCTTCTTTCTACAAATTTGGAATTTCTGAAATTGATGTATTTTTTTCCATAAATAGTGTTAATCTTGATTCTCTCTCTTTCCTAAGCTTTTAAAAAAAAAATTTCTTCTTTAAGAAGGCTATCTTCTATTCATGGTGGCTGCTAAGGTTTTGTGCCCTTAATTATATTAAGACAACTCAAAATAGGTCAAAACTTTTAATCTGCATGGCCAATTTATCGCCAATTCCTATGATTGTGGGAATTGGATCAATTCACAAGATTAAGGGAACTTCGAGCTCCATTTCTTCACTTCTCTTGGTCCTTAATTGCATCTCAAAGACAATTATGCTCCATACGTACACCAACTTGATCAAATCTTACCCTAAACCATTACTAAACTTATAGGGAATAAAATAAATGTCATAACAAACAAAAGAACAAAAAATAAGTTCAAAAAAACATTAATTTTATCAAAAAGATGCTAGAACTGCATGCCCAATACTTAGAAAAAACTTATGGTAATACACAATTATCACATTACACAAGCCAAACGACATCTATTGATAATTCAATGGTCCCATATGGGCAGGAAAAAGTCATCTTATCTTGATCCTCTAGAGAGATGGCCACGTGGACATAACCTAAATAACCATCAAGAAAATAATAATAAGCATTATTAGTAAGATGCTCTTATCGAATTAAGTATGAGTTAGACCACATAAACTCACCATCTATTTTGCATCCTGGTTAGAACCATCTCTTCGCTCTCATTCTTCACCACTGTGATGCCTGAATTTTTTAAAAATAACTTGAAATGACTTACATGGATATGGTCTAAGATAGGGAAAATAACACCCACATCGACCAACTTCATCACCTCCTCCTTCAGCACCTTCATCACTAATGGGTTAAGGCACCTTCGTACTTGACAAACTCCTTCTTCTGGAAAAAACCTTTAGGTACACAAAGGAGGACTAATACCTTTGATATCTGTAACTGCCTATTTTAATGTTGTCTTGTACTCTCACAGCATGCTCACAAACTTCTCTTCTCGCACTATAGTAAAGCCACTCACCATGGTCATAGGAAGGGTTTTATTGGCTCCCAAATAGGCATACTTGAGATGATTTAGTAAGGGCTTTAACTCCATTTATGTGCCTGCACAATAGAAGAAAACAATTGATTTGTAAAAATAATTAATTCTAAAACCATGAAGTAGGTATATGGATAAAGTATTTTAAAGAAATGGTTTATAAAGTCTTGGAGCTAATTTGGAAATCATGAAGTTGATATTGACGATGACTCTATTATGGAAGATCGAGATAGTATATATAGGTTTATATATGTAATATTTAATGTACATCCGATTGGTTCATTTTGGTGCCTTAAAGGACTCACCCATGCATAATTACGTTTACAATTTAGAATATGCATATAGGTTGCATAATTGTTGTGTTGGTTAGGTGACTTTAAATTTATGGGTGCTTTTGAATTGATTTTACTTTAAAAACCAACGGACTTTTAAGGTGAGTGCACTTATCGCAAAAGTAGTGAAGTGGAGTAATATTTCATACTCTGATTGTCGATCCCATGGGGAAAAAGTTCCTTAATTACTAGGTTGATCGAATTACAATTATTTAGGAAAAATATAAAGAATTTGATTAAAAAATTGGAAATTTACTTGAAATTTACTACTTTGACTTAAACACTTGAAAAACGATTTTTGATTGCTTTTGAAAAATTCTGAAAATTACCAAATGTGTAAATTAGCTATGGATTAGATGATTGATGA
>JAOXYD010249823.1:0-16481 GCA_028565735.1 Pinacopodium congolense
ATGGGATTCTTATTTAACTTCTAAAGCAAAGAATCATATATTAGTTATCACAAAACAAGAGCAAGATCTCACTACAAGAAGTAGCATTAGTAGTCTTGATTATACACACACCCTATTATAGATAATAACTGCACACTTTGTAAATGCTACCTCGTTACAATTAGATAAAACTTATGAAAATTTTATTAATCTTAGATGTCTTGGTTTATCTCATTTTCAATGGTATAAATATGTCTTTTGTTTAAGGTTTTCTTAAGAGAAGATTGTCATTATAGTGTTGGAAGAAAATTTTCTTTTTAGACTTCTAACATTATTCTCTGAAAGAGTTAAAAATAGGATTAAATTAGAAAATAATGGTATAATATCTTATCATACTTATACATATAGAGAATTAGTTTCAAAAGTAATGAAGGAGAGAATAGCCCTTTGTGATGAATTAAAACTTTATAAATAAGTTAGAAAAGAGAAAATGCTTGGAAAAAAGGCCTTAGGAGATTTTTTGTGAACAAATAGGTTACCCACCTATCGTTACTCGTTACTAAAATCAAAATAGGGGTAAAAGAAAATTATTATTCAAAACCTCATAAAGGAAAAAATATATAACTCCTTTAAAAATAGAGAACAATATGAAGAACAACCTAAAAGAAAAAAAGAAATTAAAATGCAAAAAAATGTGAAAACCTGGGCATTATTTTAACAAATGCCCAATTAAAAGATAAATTGCTAAGTTGGAAATTAGCAAAGATCTTAAAAGTTCATTTCAAAAGACTCGAAATAAGAAGATCTAATAATAGACAATGACACTTCTAAATCTTCTAGTAGTTTTAAGGAGAGCATAACTAAAGATAATCACGATGGAAATTGTAATCATTATAAAACATTATGTAAAATGAATGATTTAGCAATCTTAACCATTGAAGAAAGTTTTATTTTAGACTTAATAGATAAAATAGAAAATCATGAGGAAAAAAAGCATAATGTTAGGAAAATATTTAGAAAGTCATTCTAATCAGAATGAAACAAAATTAACAGAAAATATGAATAGTTTTTAATAGACTTAGGGAAGCCCTTATAAGAGAGCCTACTATATCTAAACTAAAAGCTTAAATAAATGAATTAAAACTAAAAATAAAAGATTTGAAAAATAGAATTCTTATATTAGAAACAATATGTAGGACCATATTCTTTAAAAATCCCAAGAGAAACCAAATCAAAAGAAGAAATGATAAGATAAAAAACTTTAGTTAACTTTTTAAAATTAATAGTTATGAAATTTATAAATGCTATAGAAAAAGCCTTACTAAAAGATGACAGACTAAAATTACAATGGTAGTCAATAAATAATATATTTGTACAGCAACAGCTCTTACAGATTTTAGTGTAGAATTAAAATGTATTAATGAAGGATTAATACCTTTAAAATATTCTTTAAAAATTAGGTATATACCATAGACAATAGTAAACTTATAGTTAACTTCAAATTATCTTATGTCGTTATTTGTAATAATAGTACATGCTCTATGATTCCATTTATCGTAGTTCAAGGATTATCTAATGAGGTAATTCTAGGAACTTTATTTTTAAAAATGTTAGACACCATCCATATGATAGATAAATCAAGAATAACTACTTATATAGCAAACCAAGAAGTTAAATTTGAATTTATTAAGCCTTTAAAAATTCATGATATATCAAAGATACATAAAAGTATATAGGCCAAGATCAAACTGGTTAATTATTTATCAGAAGAAATAGCTTATAAGTAGATAGAAGAAAAACTCCAAAACCAAGAAATTAAAAAAAATTAAAGAATTTCATAATCTTATATAATCACAAATCTGTTTTGATATTCCTATAGCTTTTTGGGATAGAAAGAAATATATTGTAAATCTGACATATGAACCAAATTTTGATGAAAGGAAAATTCCTCCTAAAACTCGCGTAATAGCAATGGCCCAAGACATATAGAAATATGCTAAAATGAGATTTAAAAATATTTTAAAAAAGGCTAAATAGGAAGAGCTCAAGCCTATAGAGTTGTCTAACATTTTTTGTTGAAAATAATAAGGAAATGGAATGAAGAGTACCTTAAAGAATAATGAATGATATTTTTAATACTTATATGACATTGTATGCTTATTTTCTCTAAAAATATTGATCAACATGTTAAACACTTGAAATTATTTGTTATAATTGGTAATAATGCTAGTTTGGTTATTTCAGCTAAAAAGCTTAATTGTACCAAACACAAACAAGATTCTTAGGACATAATATTTATCAGGGATTAATTATCCTATTTATTAAGCTATTCAAATTACTGATAAATTTCTTGCTGAGATTAAAGAAAAATCTCAACTATAAAGATTTCTTGGAATTCTTAATTATATAACAGACTTATATAAGAATCTAGCTTGTGACTTTAACTCTTTCGAAGAATAATTCAGAAGTCCAAAAAGATAATTTTCTTTCCAAAATTCATGATGACAATCTTCTCTTAAGAAAATTTTTGAGATAAAGATATCTTTATACCATTGAAATTGAGATGAATATGGACATATAAGATTAATTAACTATTCATAATTTTTGTCTAATTGTAATAATATAGCTCTTATAAAATGAGTAGCTATGGTACATAAGAGAGTGTGTACGTAGTCTAATTAGAAATAAATTTGTCTAAATAATAAGACATTTTACAAAAAACAAACTAAAGTAAATTATTAACAATACATACCTCTCAGTGAGGCTCTGATATCATTCCTTGATAGATCGATAGGTATGTAAGAGGTAAGAAATTTAAATTTATTATGAAATATTGAAGATACAAAAGCTGGAGAAAATGATTTAAAAAAGAGAATTTTATTAATAGTTTTAGGATAGGTATATGCGAGGCTTATAGGAAAAACTTACAGATAAAAACATAGCTTACATATTTATAATGAAAGCCTATACTACGTGCCAAAACTCAATTATTGGTGTATGATGTGAGAGCTTACATCATCATTTTAATTATATCACTCCTTCCATAAGCACATATAGAGGCAAAATTTAACATTAACATAAAGTGACAATCCTTTTCAAAAAGGACTCTTTCTTTATTCAGGTGGAAAGCACTCTTCATCCATTATGTCACTATCATCCATGTCATGCGAATCTTGAGAAGGATCATCATTCTAATTGTAGTATGAAGTGGACAATTCTCCTTTATCTTCAAGCACTTTTACTAATTGTTCTTTTAAAACATCTTTTAAAACTGATTGTATCAAACTTTAATAAGATTGGCTACAACTGCTAGTTCATTGCTTTGTATAGTGGCATCATCTTTTCCTTTTTAGGTTCATTATTCTTTATTCCATGGATTGAATAAATAGAGTCTGACCCAAAAAACTTAAATTTATTCCACCATTTAATTAATATTTTTTCAGCTTAGCCATGGTGCTTTAGAATAAGGTTCTCCATTATTATGTATAATGATTGGGTAAATTCTCCATGTGTAAAACTAGTCATATAACTAATTAGGAAACTTCATAAGTTTCTCTTCAGCAGTTATTTGTATCCACCTACTGAACATTCTTTACTTATTTCAAAATATAAGGCACTTTTCACGCCTACATGTAGTCAATATTACAATATGTTCCAAGTCGTGGAAAAGGAAAATATTTTAATTCTTTTAAGGTAAACATATCTCCCCATTCTTTTGTTGGTATAACCCTTTTTATTTGTAACTTAGCATAAGCCCCTTGTCTTGTAGTCTTATCACGTTCAAATGGTTCTATTAGAAATGAATTTGTTTCTATGAGAATATGTTGATAATAAGCATAAACTTTAAGATAATTTTTTGGATCAGCATAATTTTTTAAATAGTGAGCGGCTCTTTCATAAACCTATTGTGGTTCAATTACTGTCATATAAGCATATGATGATGAAATACAAGGGTAAAGATATTTTGCGATAGCATGAGTCATAACTATTCACTAATAAGTGTCATTTTTAAAGTTTATCTGTAGGAACAAACTCAACTTTTGCCTTTCTTTTATCTTTACTCATTTTAGTGTCTGTAAAAATTGTCTTATTAGAAAATATGGTAGCGAATTTTCTATTCCTTTAGTAATTTCAATATTGAGATCGAATATAGATTATATGCCTATCATCTAGTAAATATTTGTTTGATGCAAAATTTTAAACATCTTTTTCAAAAATACTATTAACATATTTACAATCAACCTTTAAAAGAAATTTTATATTTAACATATCACTCTCAAATTTTTGTACCCATAAGACTATGTCAAGAACATCCTTTTAACTATGAAATAATTAGTTATAAGGCCTTTCCAGATTCCATATGTATATTTAACTAATTATTCTTTATCGTTTAAGGCTTGTCTAAGAATTTCTTCATATCTTATATCAGATGCATTTATTTTAACAATTTTAAAAGCATCTGGGTGAGGTATTGCTAGACATGGGAGCTCTGTAACTCTTAATTTTATTTTTCTTACTGCATTAGTATGTTCTTTAATGCATCCTCCTTCATCTTCAAGCATCTTTACTAATTGTTCTTTCAAAACATCTTTTAAGACTGATCGTAATAGTCTTTGAACAAGATTGGCTAGAGGTGCTAGTTCATTACTTTCCATAGTCGACATCATCTTTTCTTTTTTAAGTTCATAGTTCTTTATCCCATGGAATGAGTAAAAGAGTCTAGTCCACAAAAATTAAATTTATTCTACCACTTAATTAGTATTTTTTAACCTAACCATGGTGCTTTAAGATAACTATTCTTTCAAATTCATAGGGTAACACAACTAGTCTAGATGTTTAAAGCCCAAGTAAAATCTCTTCCAACATTTCCTCTCACAAGTTGCTAGTGAATTTTAAGTCTCTTTTAATATTTCTTTGTCCTATAAGTTGTTAGTACTTTTTTAAAACATAATTGGTAAATTTGATCATTAGAAAAAGAAAGAACACATGCTTAACTCTCCAAGTGATGCAAGTGTTCTAAAAAGGTAAGACAACTACTTCTTCAAGGTGAGGTAATTACCAAGAGTGATGCAATTAATCTAATATGAAAGCATAAATGACATCCATTCATACCAAAAAGAGTTGGCCTTATGTTGAAAATATTGGGCTATGACAGTGATGTTCATGTTTTTGTTGCTTCATGTCTCTATTTCTTCATCTTTAATCAAAAAGACATTAACTAGCAAGGATTTGGCAATGTTTTCATCATTTTCTTCTCACATGGTTTCTCTAGACTTCGTTGTTTGTAATGAAAGTGATGTTTTTGTTACCAACAACAGTTGTAGTATGGCCAGAATGTCGGAGGAAGACGTTATTCCTAATCCATTTTTTAATATTATGCCACACTAAGAAACAATATCGAGGATCTTAAAATATAAAATTCCTCATACAATTCTTAGTATTTTCTGCGAGTTTGCCGCAAGTGTTCTTTACACCCATAATATGTGATTTAATATTTAATAAATATCTAATACAAGAGTTGGCAAATTAATATGAATTACCAATAATCATTATTAATAATAATAATAAAAATAAACATAAAATATTGTTCATTTATTGTAAATTACATATTAGTATAATTAAGACCATAATTTTCAATTAATAGTTTGATATCTTTATTTCCTAAACTTTGTTGTTAACAATTATTTTGATGAATTATTTTAATATTAAGTTATTTTAAAAAATAATTAGACATAATGATATCCATTTACAAATACGATCATAAATAAATAAATAAATAAGAAAGAATAAAAGAGGAAATGCGTGAAAAAAAAGATGATGGTGTATGTTGAATTGAGACATACATAAAAGAATTTTATATATGATTAGAAAGAAACGATTGGGAAAAGGAATCCTCAAATAGTCAAATTGTTTAAATATCCTACTTTAATTCTCACATTCTTTCGTAACAAGTAATTCTTTTAGGACCGATGATCAAGAATTCTGTTCATCGTTTTTATTTTTTTTATTAAAGTTATGGTATGTTCCATGTTCAAACTCATTCCTTTGTTTTCTTTATTCGAAGTTTCCACATTCAAACTCCCTATTGTCTCCCCGTTTTCATTCATCTAGTCCACTTGTTTTCTTTTTACTGTGGTTGTGATTTTATTTTCGATTTTTATAATATTTTAATATATATTTTTTTAATTTTTATATTTAAAAAATTAAAAATTAAAATCCAACTAAATAAACGAACCTAAATTCTAACCAACCTTACACTAATAATGTTCACTTCCAAACCATTTCAGACATAGCTCCCAAGCACTTTTTACCTTTTACATTCCCTCAGTTAATTTTTCTTACAAAACCTCGAAAACAAGCAAGGAAGCAACCAACCAAACTATAAAACGTCTCAAACCAAAACTGTTCCATGACCTAGAAGACAGAGCAAGAAACAAACTTTTCTCTCACGCTATCTCTCTTGTTCCCTCCAACTTTTACCCTTTTGGGAGTTGAAGGAAAAGAGTGATATGGCGGGGTATAAACCTGAGGATGACTATGATTACTTGTTCAAGCTGGTACTGATCGGTGACTCTGGTGTGGGTAAATCCAACTTACTTTCGAGATTCACTAGAAATGAATTCAACCTTGAATCCAAGTCCACTATCGGGGTCGAGTTCGCCACCAAAACTTTGACTATTGATGCTAAGGTCATCAAAGCTCAGATTTGGGACACTGCTGGCCAAGAAAGGTTTGCCTTTTAAGTTTATTTCATTTCACCTATTATTGCATTTATCGTCTTTTTTAGCTTTAGTTTATCTGTGATTTAGTGTTCCTAGCTCCTCTTGATGGGTTTTGCAATCCCTCATATTCAAAAGCTGTGATGTGAATGAAGTGGGTTCCAGTTTGGAGCTGCGAAATCATACTGTTGAGTCTGATCTCACAATTTTCTGTATTGTGAGGTCAACTTATAGAATATGTAGTTATTCCAATCGACATCTTCGTTTACTGATTTGGTTATTATATTACTCTGGTGGATTCGACTGCCTTGCATGTTCCACTGAAACATTAGAAATATTATATTAAATATCCTGAGTTCGTGGTTTTAGATTCGTACGTTTGTGATGAAGTTTTGAGCTCATTTTCCTAATGTTATTCCTTTTCTGTATTCGCTATTGACTCAAAAAAATGTGCTGGAATTGGTATCAGAACCACTGAAGTTTCAAGATTTATCTTCAACTTATTGACGGATTTTAATTTTTCTTTTGTCGTACTGAATATTAGAATTTGTTACCCCTGGTTTATGAGATTGGTGGTTTAGGTATGTTATTCAGCATACAAGGTGTTAGTTTTCAATGGGTTTGTTTTGTTAGTGTGTTTGTTTTGTTAGTGTGTCTGCACAAAATCGTGCCGACAGCTGCTTTGTGTATTATGAAAATCCTAACATTTTTTATATATATAGGAAGATCAGTGTATGGCATGTGAAACTCTCAAATGAACTAGCTCTTTGTTTTAGATAAGGTCTATGCGTGCAGGGGAGTATTTAAGTTTTTATTAGACTTTGAAAAGTTATTGGACTCCTAAGACCAGCAGTAATGGGATGTATGTACTGATGCATCTGGATTATATAAACTAACGGTTGAACCAATTGGCAGAGTTGAAACTCTAGAAAAAGAAAGGAAAAAAATTGGAATTTTGATACATGACCATATATTGTTATAAGGAATACCTATTTTGTTCTGCTGAATCCCCTTTGAGTTTTAGTTAAGAATGAGAAGAATTGAATTTATATTCTCTCATTTACTTTCCTTCAGAAGAATGATATTGCTTCCAACTTCCAGTGTCGTTCTTCCAAACTGCCCGTGGTGCTGTACATGAATTCCTGAAACTGTTTTATCAACTTGACTGACTCACATATATAACTTGAGTTGTGTGCACCCCATTCATTCATGAAATAATATTTCAAAAAGAAACTAATTTAGATGATCTTGTTTGGTACACAAGAAGGTTGGAGAATATTTTCATTATAGACTAGTTACCTCACTGCATATTTTGCCTAAACCCAAAAGGAAACATTGTTCTTCGTGATCTACACTAGTGAACATGTTAAACAATTCTGGAGCCAATATTATACTCTTTATAATAGACTCTTACATGTGCTTTCCTCATGTGATAATCTCCTTCACTATTAGAGTGCTTTTTAGCACCAATTATCCATCAATTAAAATGGCCAATGTGTTAATCCTTCCCTCTGTACTTTTCTTATTTCAGGATCTCTTTTTTCTTTTTGTAATTTTGTCTGTAGTCTCTCAAGGAAATATTATTTACATGTCTTCTGCACATGTGAACATGGATCAAACAGATGAGTGAAAAATTGGTATAAAGTAGACGAAAGGATTGGAAGAACTGTATTTAAAAAAAGGTTTTTCAATAACTAGAAGTTCATCAAACTTTCAAATACGGCAGCACCAAACTTATAAGCTAGTTTGCACGGAAGTGTAGAAGCTTGTATACTTGAAAGACAGACCAATAATAGAATAGATTATGCTTGCAAAGTATTGCAATGTTGTTCTTGTATACAAAGCTTTGATATGTTATTCTTCACTCTCTGGAAATTGCAGAAATTGGACACTCTGAAAATTGAAAAGCCAAACTGTTGCTGTATTAGATTTCGAAATTGTGTACCTTTTGGCTTGGTTAGAAGGTTTTTGGACTGTTCTGTATGAAAAACAATGAGGATATTTGCTTAGAGATAATTAACTGATATGAAAAAATTTGTACAATCAAATTAAGTCTATGAAAATTGTGAATGGTCTGATTTAAAATTGATTTGAAGTAGGTATACTCATATTCTTGTCTTCACATTTTAGCCTGTGATTTAATGGTAAGAAGGCAGCAGCATACACCCTAAGCAGTTCTATTCATTTTGGCGTGGTTTCATGCCAATTTGCTACATAAATGGATCTTTGAACTGTCTTCTACAAAGTTGTCTAAGCTTGCAAAACAAACCTACCCTATCATACTTCCTTGATTTCTCTGTCAAACATTTATCTTTTTATTGTTGGAGCATTTCAGTAAGCCTCAAACTTTGTTAATCAACTCTTTAGTTCTTGCTACCAAACCCTTATCATATTAGATCAATGCCTCTATGAGCATGTTGGTTCAAACCTTCTATATTGTTGTCTCTCTCCTTTTTACAGTATTATTTAAGCTGGTA
Organism: Pinacopodium congolense; assembly: GCA_028565735.1. Classification (NCBI taxonomy): domain Eukaryota; kingdom Viridiplantae; phylum Streptophyta; class Magnoliopsida; order Malpighiales; family Erythroxylaceae; genus Pinacopodium; species Pinacopodium congolense. The sequence goes on from JAOXYD010249823.1 coordinate 9,176, forward strand.
ATTTAACCCTCATGAGACCCCAAGGAAAGTTTGTAATATTACCCATGCCACTACTAAAAACATTGAGGACACAATGTTTTGGAGATGGGATTTGACTTACGGAGGTCTACCTTCCAAGCCCTGATGAATATAGTGGGATACATTTGATCCTTCCAACTTTATATGTACATCTTAAAAGCACATTGCATTATTTTTTGTTATTGATAAACCATTTAGGTTAAATGATAAGATCTTCGTTAAATAAGCACGCCAAGTAATTGCAATTGAACTACAAGGGCCAATAGAAAAGAAGTTTATATTTCATCTATTGTCTTGATTTAAAGAAATTTATATCTCATCAATTATCTTCATTTTGACCTTGTCCTACTACTAACACTTCTCTTGCTAGATATATGATGAGATATCCTCAATTCAACATCTAATTTACTAAAAAACTCGTCAATTATAGCACTAGATGAAAACATCCTGATTCTAGACCTATCAAATATGTGGCAAGATTCGTTTTGGTAATGTTGTAATCATGTTATGATTGATTTTCTTCCGGGACAGATAAGCTCTTGATAGTCCTAACTCCCTGTTCGGGATAGTTCAGGATAGCAAGAAGACTGCAACCCTTTCCTTACGGTAAGGATTTAGTATCCTCCAGCCTTACCTTTTTCTTTTTTTTTTTGACTTATTAGCTATCTAGGGCCAATGGGATGACCACTTTACAAAGTCTTGATGAAATGGACATTGAGCTCTTACATTGCAGATTTGAACCCCATGAAGAGAAAATTTTACCACATGCTTCCTTCCTTCCCAAAAAATTCCCAGCGCACTTTTCTCTATCTTCATCTGCTGCTGACATAAGAGGTCCTTTTGAATTGAATAATAGTTTTCAGAAGTTGAAACAGAAATGCAGTAGATGAAGATGTATAAACCAAAGCACACGTTTTTGTTAGGTGTGAATTAGATTTTATAGATCCCTACAATTTGGAAAGTATGAAAAACTCCCCCCTTCAAAGGACATTGGACCTCCACCTTTAGGTGTTGTGTCATTTATTCATATGATTAATACTCAGATCACAACTTTGGAAAACTCATTGATCGTAATATCTATCCTCAAGTTTTGAATTACATATAATAATTCATTGGTTCTAAAAATTCTTCACCAAGGAGTTTTGAGTATGAAACTCCTATCTATGACTTTTGTTGTCTCATTGTTAGACAATAAAGTTTGTATCTTGACACTAACAACATTTACTTGATGGGTCGTGTTGTGCATTAACAATTGCTGAAGCTAGTTACTACCCTTAGAATTATGTGCAGAGTCCAACTGATTGTGAGAGCTTTAACACTTGAAGTCATATTTCCACGTAGGTACCGTGCTATTACTAGTGCTTATTACAGAGGAGCTGTTGGTGCTTTGCTTGTGTACGATGTGACAAGACATGCAACTTTTGAGAATACAGGGAGGTGGCTGAAGGAGTTGAGAGACCATACAGATCCTAACATTGTGATCATGATGGTTGGCAACAAGTCTGATCTTCGACATCTTCGGGCTGTCTCGACAGAGGATGGTAAAGCTTTTGCTGAGAAGGAGTCCCTCTACTTTATGGAGACTTCTGCACTTGATGCAACTAATGTAGAGAATGCTTTTACTGAGATTCTGAGTCAGATATACAAGGTTGTAAGCAGGAGGGCCGTTGAGGGTGGCGGTGATGGCTCCACTTCTGTTGTTCCACCCAAAGGGGAAACGTTAAACGTCAAACAAGATTCATCTGTTCTAAAGAGAATTGGTTGCTGCTCAAGTTAAAGGATGGGGTTTTGCCTGGGGAATTTACTTACAAGGCGAGAATCCAATACATTTTTTTCCCTTACTTTGATTGATTTTTTTTGTTTTTTGTTTAGGCAGAAAAGCTAATCGAATAGGTACTCAAATGCTAGTGAACTTAAGTGTGATTTTTGTATTTTATATTTCTATTTCTGTTTTGCATTTCAACCATTATCGTGGGTACACCACATATGCTTGTATAATGAGCTAGATGTTGGAATGGTAAAGCCGTTGGTTGAATGATTTTCGTGGTATCTTCTAAGTAGGAACAAGTTTCGCCTACTGTTTTTAAGTTACGGCTAGAATCGTTTTCTTTTTTTTTTTTCTGTTTTTTTTTTGTCTTGTTTCGTTTATTTGTTTTTAGGTAAATAATACGTAGTTTTTGTTGTTGTTTTATTTATTTTAAAAATATTCTTTATTATTTTAAATTATTTACAATATATCTTATTCTAATAAAAAATTTTTAAAGAATTTTTTTAGGTGCATCAAATTACTTTTGTAAAAATTATTATGTTAATCATATACGGTGTTTGTGATGGGTATTGTATGTTATTCTACTCATATATTAATTTTTCCTTTTCGTATAATTTAAAAATTATACAAAAGATAATTTTACAAAATCTTATTTCTAATTATATGGAATGATTAAATTAAACTTTTACTGAGTTAAGGATGAGTTTTTTTGTTATATTCAAATAAGGGGAGATAAATATTAATTTACGTGTAGCAGTTAATTATCATATTCTCTCTCAATTTGTGCGAATGTTTGATATACAATATATATATAGTTTTTATTTCATAAAATATTTTTAAGTAATTTACATGATAATATATATTTAATAATGAGTAAAATTGTAAAGAAAATTGATTTTTCATTTTAATTTCAAAGTAGGATATCAATCCTCAATAATGGCCTCGATATTAAAAAAGTCAAATAAATTTAACGGCATTTCTAGAAAACTAGAATTTAAAATAAAAATTTATTCCTAGAAATAGAATAAAAGACTCTCATAAAATATTATCAAAGATTTGTACATATATTCTCTTTTTTTTTCTCTTTGTATACTTGAAGTTTGTGTATTTTAATGAATAAAGCAATTTTTCGGTGTTACACAATCAGTTCAAGGTTAAATTAAATTGAATTAGGGGAAAAGATAATTAAATATAATAACTACATACATAATATTGCTTTCCCTTTCAACTAGTTAGCCCTTCCTCTGAAGAGTATGTTAAATTAAATATACCACTTTGATAAACATATGGAAAGGAAAAACCTTTATCAATGTTTTTGAAATTTATTGGACGAGGATATTTAAGACATTCTCCTATCCCAAATTCAAATTCTGGTTGAGGCAAAGTATTTAATTTTTTAAAAATAAGAAAAGAAAAAACTAATTAAATTAACGTTAAACCATAAGCTCATACTAAAAGTGGATTAATAATAATGTTGAACCAAGATAATTCTAATCATGTGTTTTGATGATGACAAAATATTATTATTATTAATGTTTAAGTTTTTTATGCATTTATAAGATAGGAATATATTTGTGGAGCTTCAAGTAGAAGAGCTCAAAGTATGGATGAAATGATAAAGAATGAAGATCAAGTGATGAAAAAAGATCAAGACATGAAGATCAAGGTTGGATAAGTTTAAGTGTGTCTTAGAATGTAGGTGTCATAAACTTGATCTTTATCAATGCTTGAAAGGGCTTTCATATTTACATGATCATTTGCATATAAGATTTAAATTGTGGTTTTAGTGATCAAATGAATTTGATTATGTCATTTTTCATGTTAGGAATTGAATTAGTATGCATATAGGATAAATATTGCATCATCAAGTAGAAATGTGATGAATTGATTTAATGTATGCTTTTTTATGTGTCTAAGTTAAATGAATTATTGCTTAAAGTTGTTTATGTATATTTGAATACAATTGTGTTGTGAATTTTGATTTATGGATGGTTTAAGAATTGTTTGAAAAGGTTTCAAAGTTGTTTAAATATGAAAGTTTTCATAATTAAAGCTACTTGTTGCATTTTGAATCAATTAGATGTTTTTGTTAATTAAAAAAGTCTTAACATATATTTTAAAACTCATTTAAAGTCTTGATTAATATTAGAAATTTTTTTAGAAAGATTTGGATTTGATTTGGAGCATATTTTATATTTTTGGACCTTAAACGATGGGCTAGCAAGAGCTAAACAACATTGTATACGTACCTTCGTTTTACTTTATTTCCCAGCAAGTTAAACGGCGGGTAGCTTAGCTTTCAACGGCTCTGTTTAACTCCCTAGGTGCCACGGTTTTACTTCCTGTCTCCAACGAATACTTTCCTCTTTTGAGTTTTTGTCTCTATTCTTCATTATAATTGTTATTTCTCTCTTCTAAACCCTCCTTAAGCCTTTAGAAACTATGTATACCCTTTCAAAACGAATTTACACTCTCTTGATGCCTTGAAAAACTAATTACAAGTTTAAATCATTGCAACACTCAAGCTCTCTTTAGTTTTTGCACTATTTTTTGTTCACTTTGTTTTTCTTATTTTAAATCCATTTCTAAATGTGTAAAATTTGTGTTTCTAGCTAGTTTGGATATAGACGAAGTTGATAAAGCTTTCATTTGATTTTTTGATTTATTATTTCATTAGATTAAAGCTTTCAAAGTCTCTACAATAAAACTGTTTTTGTTTTGGTTGAACTTCTCTAAACTTCTGTATTCTTCAATTTTGAACTTGCAAAATCGTTTGTTTAAAATTATTATACACATTTTGCTTAAGGTCTCAGGAGTGCAACAAAGCTTTTACTTAGATTTTTAAGCACTCATAAAGTTTGATTGAGCTTAAAGAACACAGATTGCTCAAATATGTCAAGTTTTTTATGCAGCTCCTTGTTCAATTTAATTTAGCATTTAAATTTGTTTTTGGTGTTGCAAATTTGTCGTTTTCAGTTTTTTTAAGATCTTAGGAGGTTGCCAGTATTTTTTGTTTATTTTTAAGCTATTATATTGTGTGTTTAAGCTTAATTTTACAGGTTACACCAAAGTTGTCCAGGTTTGACGTTTTCTACTTTGATCTTGATTTAATCCATTTTTGATGTGTTAAAATTGTTTTTATTATTGTGATTTGTTATTAACTAATAGATAAATGTTTCAGTGGGTTTATTGTATTGATTTCATGTCATTTGATTGGTTAAAATTGTTTGGTAAGAGGCTAGACCATTAATATTATAGAATTTGACGGCTTGGATGTTTAAGTGCTAAGTCTGATTTTTTAATGCTTTAAGTTCATTTTTTATTGAATATAATTATTCATGATCTATTGATGTGTTAGGAGACTTGCCATAATTTTATTTGCCTTTAGAAATTTTAGATTTGATTTTATTTCATGAGCATTAGAGAAACACCATGTAAGGTGTGTATTGGTGACTTAATTGAGGGAATTGATTTATATGGATTATTATTGAGTTAATAAGCTACTCTTTGCCTTTAAAATAGATTGGATATGTTTCTCTTGACCTATGTTAAATAAGATTATAATTGCATAAGTATTTGATTGTGAATTGGATTACTTTAGGCCTTGTATGTGTATTAGACCTTATATAAGGAAGAAGCATTGCATTAGATGCATTTGAGCCCTTTTCTTGAATTAATTTTGATTAAGTTTTATTAAACTATATAAGCTTGTTTTGAAGATCAAAGGAGCTTGTTTTAGGGGTTGTCTTTATGAGATAAAAATTATATAATTTGAAATTATTGAAAGGGTTACTCTTCAACAATTGGAAAGGAAGATTGATAGGTTCCTCTTGACCTTAGAACAAGATTGTGTATAGGTTTATCTTGACCTTAGAACAAGATTATGATAGGTTCCTCTTGACCTTGTAATCAAGATTATAAAAATTCATCTTGACCTTATAATCAAGATTGTTGTGATGGTTACTCTTCACCCAATTAAAATAAGATTGTTGTTAATAAATTTCCAACACATAGTTGGAAAAAGGACATAGTCTATCTTTGGGGTATACGAACCTCTATAAATCTTAGTGTTCTCTCTTTCCCTTATCTTTTTAACTTCATGCTATTGTGTTTGATTTGTTTATTTTTGGCATAAAGTTTGGCATATCATTTAGGTTCAATTTTGGCTAGAGTATTCATTTAATTGAAATTGACCTAAGGTGTTTATAGTGTTTTAATTTGCAAAGAAAATTTTAAAACACTCAATTCACCCCCTCTTGAATGTCATAGGGCTTACAAGTTGTATCAAACCTTTAGTCTCATATTTGCATAATTTCTAATGAAATTATGAGTAAAGATTATAAATGACACTTTGCTTTGATCAAGAGAGTTTGGATATTCATAGGCTACCAAGTTTTTATGGTAATTATTTTCTTAAATGGAAAATTAGAATGAAATTATTTTTTATGGGCCTAGATTTTTATTTATGAGATTTTATTTCAAATGACCCTCATGGTTTTTCAAATGATGATAAAGTTGCATCTTTAAATGGAAAAGTCATGCATATCTTTCATGATGCATTAGATAAGGATGTTTTTGATAAAGTATCTATACACAAATCTACTTTTGAGATTTGATGTAGGTTGGAGCAAATTTATGTAAAAAGCATTGATGTGGAAGTAGCTAAGGAAGAGATGAAGAAAGAGAAGGAAACAAAAGAAAAAGAAGAAGTAAAAAATGGATGCCTAGTCGTTTTGTGGAAGAGGCTCCATCATCATCAAATTTTCAATAGGAAAGCAATGAGGTATCTTCTAGCTCTAACTCTAATAATGATAAGAATAATGTTTTAGAAGTAGATTTGAGCTAGATGTTTAGAACATGCTATTATGAGAAGGAAGAAGTTATCTTCCAAACATAATGATTCCAAGAAGTTATTAATGATCTTATAATAGAAAATTAGAAATTAAAGAATGATTTGCATGATGTAAAATCTAAAAGTGTGAATGTTGCTTCTAATAATTATTTGAAGAAGGATTTGGATGATTGAATGCATGAGAATAAGAAGTTGAAAGATGAAATGCTTGACATGTTAAAATCCAAGAATGCATGCATGTTAGAAATTGATAAATTAAAGTATGAAATAAATGACATGTTAGATTCTATGAGTGTGGATATTAGCATGCATAAAAATGAGCATAAGTTGTTACATGAAAATAAATCCTTGAAAATGGTAGTAAGAGTCCTTAAAGAATCATTATCTAAATATATAAAGGGTAAGAAAAAGATAGATTGCATGCTAGGAGGCCAAAAAATTTCCAATGATAGGCATGGTTTAGGCTTTTTTGATGAAATGTTTCTAAGAATGCCAAAATCATTTTCTTTAAGGGCAAAAACCTAGAAGACAAAATTTTTCCTAAGACTTTATTATATAATGATTCATTATTATCTAAAGCAAATGTTAGAACATCATGTAAGAATGTTGCATCTTCATTAAAATTGTATCTTCAGAAGAACAATCATGCACTCATATATGTATCTAGT
>JAOXYD010249832.1:0-16481 GCA_028565735.1 Pinacopodium congolense
AAGTCTTAACCATAGCTTTGTCTTAAATTTGTGAAGGAACTTTAATCTGCCTTTGAATGTGTTTTTAAGCTCATTTAGTTTATTAATAACTTATCCAGAGCTGGATTCCACAAGTTTACCATTTTTAATAATTATAAATCATTTTATAATCCAAAATTGCAACGGTTTGAAGCATAATAAGGATAGTTCATTAATTTTATCTTTTCGTCTATTAATCAATTACTTTAGAATTTTCTAGATAATTGTAATCTAATTAATCTAGTATTTAACATTTAAAATACCATATATTTGTCCCCGTGGGTTCAACACTTGGAGTCTAAAAATTACTTCACTTTATAACTTGTTCGATATGTGAACTTGCCTTTCGTCACACATTGGTTTTTGCTTAATATCATTTTGGTTTTCAAAGTAAAATCATTTCAAAATCACCAGCAGTTTTAAAGTCACGTAACCAACGCAATAGTGATTTTGTTGACTAATCAAGAGTATTTATATTAAGGTATTTACCTTTACATAAAAAGAGTAAATGACTTCCCAACCAAGTCTAACGCTCAAATTAATTAATAAATAAAACTTGCGAATATATTTGTAAGTGGAAGCATGTATCTTATGTGCATTCAGTTTATATATGGAATTGAGTTTTTGTGATTTAAGTTGAAGTTTGGGACAAACAGGAGTAAATTGATTCCACTTATGAAGCAATATGAATAGTTGGTTGCATAGTATTTTATGAGAAATTTTTTATATTAAATGACTAAAATAAAGATTGGAGCTAATTAGATTACTATAAGAAACGTTTGTATGATGATCTATATAGGAATCTTGAGACTTAGTATTATGTACATGGAATTGATTTTGCTACATTTAATGACCATGTGTGAATTCATGATTAAACTAGAATTAGATTGTATTAGTTATATTTAATTGCAAGAGTTGTGTTGAGGTGTCTACTTAACCTTTAGAAATCTTTATAATATTTTCTTATGAGTAATTGAATTAGGTGCCTAAGAATGAGCAATAGTTGAAGTGTGTGTGTAGGGGGGGGGAGATTGCTAATGGGAAATTTATAAGAGTTTTAAGGTATAATTTATAGTAATTTCCTTATTAAGAGCATATATTCATGTTAATTATGGCTTCTTTTAGTCATGTTTTAGGTTGAGAGGATTTTAGTGCTTAAAGAGAGAAAATGAAGCAAAGGGGAGATAAAAATTATAATTAAATAGCTTTTTCTTAGTTAAAGGAGCTATGTCACAACCTGTTTCACAGCCACTATATGCTACAAAATCTCATGGCTTTCCATATGCCCGTGATGCAACCTATGGAATTATATATATAATTTTCATAAATCAACGACGATACATTAATGGTGTCATTATTCTATAGATAACCATTGTTATAGTCAAGATAAAAATTAGTAGGAAAAAGAAGTTCCATAATGGTGATGTTGCTATCCGACTTAACTACGAATGTAGTCTTAAAAATGGTGATGTTGTAGTCAGACTTAACTATGAATGTAGTCTTAAAATCATATTACATGTGTAATTTTTTTTAGACAGAAAGATGATTTCAACCACAATTTGTGTTTTCTAGGTCCAAAACTTAACAGATTTGAAAAGGAATTTAAAAATATCTATTTCAACTTAAAAATAGAAAATATATCATAACATAGCCTAGATTTTTTTCTACTGTTTCTAAGTAGTTTTAATCTTTCATTACTTTGTTAATTAAGGTTGGTTGAAGAATTTAGATATTAGGGATTGACCAAGCCTCAGTTGTATTTCTATAACTTTTTCTTTATATTTACATTGACTCCCTAGTCATTTTCATTAAATGAATGTGCACACCATGATTATATACTGGTTTTCATTAACAAATATGTGTGTATAAACTGTTTTCACTATGGCTATGAAATTAGATATATTATAAATGAATTGTGTGGATTATTTTTACTTAATTGAATGCTGAATTCATCTTACATAGCTTAATCACCTAAGTTACATTCATACGTAACAAAAAAATCCATAATTAAAGGTTTTTAATTATTAAAAAATGAATTAGCTAGCATAGTTGAATCTATAAGTGGACCAAGATTTAAAGTCTTTTAGGAGGATTAACAAATCTAAAGACTTTAGTTTAAGGCTTCTTATTATTCATGCCTTTTATTCCAAGTTTCTATGATCATTAGTAACATCTTGATTGAGTGAAGTATATCCTAGATCATTCCCACACCTAAAATTGTAAGTGATTAACCCATCAAAATCTAAAACCTTACCTGGTTCATATCATGGGAAGAGACTTAGTAGTTAATCAGTGATAAATTGAATTCATAGTAGTTAGTTAATCAAATATTGTTTGACTAAATTCTTTCCAGTAAGTCCTTAAGAAATATAATACTCAGTTACTTACCCCTTTGAAAAGGCTATACTTCTCCTTAGCTAGCCTTAGGATAAAAGTTAATTAAAATCAATTAAATATAGATAATAAGAGGTTCTTATTCACCAAAAAAAAAAGATGATTGTATTGACATTGTGTTATAGTGAAATTTCCAACAAATTGTTGTGGATAAGACATAAGATAAATTTGGGTTAGGCGAGCCTCTATAAAAATATGACGTATCCTTTCTTGCTTACTTTCTTTATATTATTATTAATGACACTATTATTTCATGTATTATTTTATATTGGCATATGCGCTTATAATCATTTTAAGTTTAATATAGGTTTAAGGATTTCAAATAGTTTCTAATTAATTAAGGTGGCCTTGGTTAATTAGTTTTGAAAAATATTTACACTCAATTCACCCCCTCTTGAGTGCCTTTAGAACTTACATTTAGCTCCCTATAAACTTTGTTGAAATATATATGGGAAAATGTCTCTTTTAGACCTTATAATTTTTTATAATGTTCATATTAGATCTTAATGTTTCAAAACATTTAAACGTGTCATATCGTGGAGCCTTTTTATATATATTCAAAAGGAAGTTTCTTAATTTCTATATTAACTTTTCTCTTATATTTCATGTGGTAGCGCCAAGTGGCACATTTTTATTTATTAAAAATAGATTATTCGGCCTACACTATCATATACCATCCATATGGTAGTGGAGCCCATAAAAAAGTTATAGATAAAATAAAGATTTAGAATGATTCTTTAGCTACTTGTTTTCTTTTACCTCATTGAAAGGAGACAAGTTACAAAAACTTGAAAGTTAATCCTCTATAAATATCAAAGGATTGGTAAAGAAAAGATGTTTCTTTTATAATAAATAAAATTTCTCTTTATATATACAATTTATGTCACTACTGAATCTAAGAAACAATTTATGTGTTTAATTGTTTTAGTACTTTGTTCCTATGATGATGTGCCTGACTTTTAAAACCTTCATTTCTTTTCAAGAAACCTTACTTAACAAACCAAAACACTCAATGTCTAGAAATTTCTTCTAGGCATCTTTCCCTTTGCTCATCGGATGTTGGTGATTTCTCATTCTAGGATTTGTTGGCTCTTATATGGCAATTATGATAGTAATTCAAGGTATGATCCTATTCATACTTGTCTTTATGATACTAGAAGCTTAGTCATACATGCAAGCAATAACCTAGAAGAAGCTTAACGATTGATTCTTTTTATGATGAGCTATTATATTGAATTAAAACTTGATTTTATCGAGCAATTTTATATGACCTGTTATTTAAGGAGAAGACTAACAACTGAAGTGATGAATCCTGAGTCTCCTGAGCGAATTGGTTAACACTTTGAAAAATCCACCAAACTAGTGCCTCTTATGGATAATACTAAGTCTGAAACTATGCATGGACCTTTGTAAGGAGACTAAAAGTTATACTTTGGACATCCTTGAACCATATTCGTAAGGCAACTTCATATTATTGATAAAAGCTACTACTTTGCATCTTGAAAAGAGTGATAGAGCAACTATTTTAACTAACAACTAAGAGACAAAAAAAATTGAACTCATTAAATAAAATAAACGTATTTTTTTTTAATTTCCTCGAATTCAATACATGCAAACTTCAGATCATCTATCAAGTTTCATTTGACAAAATAAATGTTAAAAAATTCGTTATAAAAACTAGAAAAAAATAACACAAAAAAAAAGAAGTGTTGAACCTTTGACATGGTTCAATAAATGTTTTAGCCCTGAGACAAGAGGGTCAAACAAGAGAATTGTTAAGCTCTTCTCCCTTTCTAGCCCCAAGAATTTTATCCTTATAACCCACCATCTTTTATTGTTCTTTCTTTCTCTTGTAACTTCGGAATGTAGAACTAGAAAGTACTGACTAATAGCCTTATACATTCACATTTCACTGCCTCCCTTTCTCATTAACACTCTTATATGTCTTTTGTTATACTTGAATCTATGTATTCAATTATTCTATTTCCATTTGATTAATAGGTCCTTTTTCATCTCTTCTACAAATATTCCATAGCCATTAAAGGAATCACATATGTTTCAAAATCCAGCAACTAAACTCATCATTTCTAAGCTAATTTACCATTACTCAACAAAACCCCTCAACCATATGCATAAACGTATATAAATAATAATAATCTCATAATAGAAAGAAAGCTAGGGGAAAAGATAACTTATTTAAAGTTTTTAGTATTGCTTTATAGCCTTTTTTTTCTTTAACAATCCTTTGATTGATATGAAGGATTAAGTTACATTTCTATAACTTATCTCCTCCAGGTAACGTAGAAAAAGCAAGCAGTTATAACACTATTCCAACAATTTATTTTTTCTAGAAATTTCATATAAGTTCCTCTTCAAATTAGATGTCACCTAGTAGTATAGGCCACATCACCTATTTCAGACCAATAAAAATATGCCATGTAGCACTTCTATATGGAAGCGAATATTTTGCTACTCGGTTAATATGATTCTTTACAAACTTGTAATCATGAAGTAATTTACCATCCTTAAAGTATGCCTTGATGGGATATAAGTTCCATCTTTCTCCTTTTAGATTAATGTGTTTACTTGATATAAGTATAGCCATTTATTTTTCCATTAGATTTTTTATTTCAATAAGTTTTTCCAAAAGGGTAGACAGTGGTTTATAAATCTTGTAAAAAAATATCTAGTAGAGTAATCCTTCATGTTAATCTCAATTCTTCATTAATTTTCTCCAATAGCTCCAATTCTAATATGGCATCAATCTTTTAAAGATTCACCTCTATTATTCTATGAGTTACTATAAAATAAAGGAATTTCATCACACATATGGTAAAGGTTAATTTCTCTAAGTTAATCTTCATCCTATATTTCTATTAGGTGATTTCCATCCTTTCTAGTCTTATATCATCGACAAATGGCTCTATGTTACTTCCTAACTATTTTATGTGTACTAATTTCATTAACTTTGAATATATTAGCCATACTATTAGTAGTAATGGGAACCTTAAATATGGGTCGAATTTGGTTCCTTAAAATTTTTCTAAGTTAATTAAACCAAAATGCAAATTTGTAATAAAAGAATGTGAAAGTTTAATAATAATTTCATAGAAAATTTAAACCGAATGCAATAAAATATACATGAATGTAAAAGAATAAGTGTAAGAAGAAGCAAACAAAATTTATAGCGGCTTTATGCCAAGCTCCACTCCTATATCCATTCCATAACACTTTTTTTGATATTTCACTGTGACCAAATTTTAATTGTTGGTAACCTTCATAACTTTACCATTTTGCATGCTCAAACCCCCAAAAAAAATACACTTGTAAAATTTCTAACATGACTTGAAAAGTGTTTAGAAAGGCCTCACAAATCATTGGGAAATGTATGCATAAGTATTGCCTTGAAAAAAGAATAAAACTTAAGCAATTCTCTTAAAATAACACTTGAAGTGATTCAATTCACTTCTATATGTGTTTCTTAACTGTTGGATGCATTACAAAGCCCTTGATCCATGTACTTGTAGCGAAAATTTAGCCTACTAGCCATTTATAACCATTGTAAAACGTTAAAGTTTGCTGAATTCATTTTCCTATTTTTTTTTAGTCTTGTATAATTAAGCACTCTAGTTGACTACATGAAACCCTTGTCCTACTAGCCCCTATATAGACTAGGTTTCACACTTCAAAGTATAATCAAACACTTTGAAATTAAAAAATAATAATTATAAACAATCTAAAACATTTTCTTAACTCATACACACATCAAAAACCTTCATAAAACATTTTTAACTCATTAATATAATTATTTTAAAACCATTCACTAACATTTCCTCTTGATTATGCAACCTATATCAATATGAACTAATCATGAATTCAATTTTGCACTAGTTGAGCCCTTTTAACACAATGCTAAGACTAATAAGACTTACTTTAAAAATTGCACTATTAAATCTATACAGACTACAACTTGGTCTTCCAGCTTGGTTCTTTTCCACTTGATCATTATATGCTCTAATTAAGCTCCAAGACTCTAAAACTAACCTTCTAAGCACCTACCTTTCTAAAACCTTAAACATATTCAAAACTAGGTTGAACCACTCATTTTTTAACAATTTCCCTATTTTTTATAATGATAAAACCATTTGATATTATAAATCATAACCCCAAACACTTTAATGCCACTTAGAGTTCACTTAATAACACTAAGCAAACCATCCAAAGCACCCCCTATAGAATACCAAAAGAAATAGCACAACGCCATTTCAAAACAATATTATCACGATTTGATATTCAAATTTATCCAAAAACAAAATAGCCCCAAGTTATACTTTCTCCTCCTAAATTAATCATAACTTGTCAATAATTTCCATAATCAATTTTAAATTTTAACAAACCAACTATAAACTCAATTTCATCATATCTCCCCTTAAGTTGATTAAATTCATTACTCCACATAAATTTAAACACCTCATAAGTAAGCGTTGTATCATATCTAATGCTTCCCTTTTTTGGAATTATAAGAAAAGACAAAAATGAAGATATAGGCAACAAACATCATGAAATAGATATTGTAAGGAAAGCACATAAAGATCATAATAAACTATCATCCATTATGCCTAACTCAATTCTAATTATGCAAATCATATCCTTATTCAATGATTTAGTGAAAATATTGCTAGTTGATTCATTGCATCCATAAACTCTAACTAAACTTTCCATTTTACACATGATACATAATAAAATGATATCAAATTTCTCTATGCTTTGTCTAAAAATGTTGAATCGAAATTTTGGTTGAAAATTTACACTTGTATTGTCACAATTAATAGGAAATTTCTTAAGCTTAATCATATGATCCCTAAGTTGTTACCAAAGCTATAAAAATTGGGTACAAAATCTATACACGACAACATATTTGGAGTGTATCATGGACAAAGCTACTGAAATTTCATTTCCTAATAAACTATGCAATAATGTGTGTTAAATAAGCCTAAATTTTAATTAAAAATAAATTGAAGAATCACAAATAAAAAATATTAATCTCGTCATAAAGCAAGTGCAGTATCGCAGTGCTGTATAGTTACTTTGGGCCTAAGTGTTAAATCCATAACAATTGCAATTATTAGTGAATTCTTAATTCAATTATATAACCGATTATGGATAAATGATTGATTACTATGTTAAAGAAAATAGACAAAAAATAAACTAAAAAAAGCCCAAGACAACTCAGAGGAAAAAGCCCAAGACAACTAAGAGGAATTAAACATAATTATGAGGTTATGATTTAGGTAATTAATCTTTTAAGATGCATTCGTATTCAATTTTTATTCTTGATTCAACATGTTTTTCATATTATTTTATACCTTAGTTCCTTAAGGTAAATCACACTCTTTTATGGATTATGCAATTCTATTCAAGTTGTTAAATCAAGCGAAAGTTCTCTATATTTCAACCTATTAATTGAATGCAATAATTCATTCCATTGAAACTATTATTTTGATTAAGCTCACAGTCAATCCAGATCTATAGCATATAATTGATTTCTTAATCTAAACATAAAAAATCAAATTATTGGAATTAAATTTTAAGTTCACACAACATTCAACAATCAGTGTCATTAACATCTATAAAAAAACCAAACATACACTCTCAAAATCCAATATTAAATCAAGTTAAAAAAAATGATACATCTTATAATTCATAAAAACCTAAATACTATGAGAAACTTAGTTCCAAAACATTGTGAGAATCATAATAATAATCACAAAGAAAAGGGAAATAGAAAAGCTTATAGTGTATGCCTTGAATCCTTTACCCTTTGATGATCCTTATGTAAATTACTACATTGATCTTCAATCCTGGTGTGTTTTGATCCTTTCTTCTCCTTTACTTTTGTGTAAAAACCTTTGGATATAGTGTTAGAAATCAATTTGCATGTGTTTTTCATGGCTAATTACGATGTCTCTGACCCCTAAATTAATGACTATATATTTATTTTTTATTAAAATCATTAATTTGAAGGAATTGGATCTTATATGATGAAAGATGAAGATTGGTAGAGCAAGAAAGAAGCAAAAAAGATACAAAAATGGGGCTTTCCAAGACCAATACATGGGTCTGGAGATACCCCCATATTGATCTCCAAGACCCCTGTATTCATGCGGCTGCACAAGACCAATACGGCGGGCTCAAGGTGCTGTATTGCCTCGAGTTAGCCTACCATATTGATAGTCAGACAGCATATCCTCTCTAAATCTCAAATATTAAGGTTGTGCCATGTTCTTAATTAATTTCCCTAGTCTGCATCTGTAAGTGGGAGGCAAAACATAGAAACATGCATCCAGTTAACAAAATTCCGATATGAAAATTAGAGAGAGTTGCTTTTGATTTTCTTTTAGTTATTCTTAGAGTTTCTTAGCTTTAAACACTTGTAATTAGAGTTATATTGTGTTCTATAAATTTCTAAACTCAAATTAATGTTGTATTTTCTCTATTTTCGAATTGATCAAAGTTCATGTTCTTATATTTATATTTTCTTATGTTCTCAGTATTTTTTGCAACGTATTGTGAATTTTGAAGTTGTGTTACTTCCCAGATCATGCTAAGGAGTTCAAGATAAGTCCAAGAGCTTTCTAAACCTATTTTGTAACTTCTAAACATATTATTTCACCTCATATTTTTGGATATATCTATGTGGCTTAAGATGCATGTTTGGTATGCTTTGATGATTATGTGTGGTTAAATCAATTTTTCAACTTAGGATTAGTGTTGAAATCTTTTAAGAGATCTTGAATGCACATGTAAAGGTCTAATTTTGTTTATTTATAGTCTTAAAGTTCTAATTTTTAGGCTAGCCACTAAAAATTATAGTGAAAGAGAATATAAGACTTGAGAAATCCACTTAGGTTGTTGAAAAAATCAATAAACAATACAAATCAATTAACAAATGACCAAATTGGGATTATTTGTATGAGTTAAAGATCTGAGACCGTAAATCCAGAAATCAACTTCTTGAAATTAAAGCCTATTGATCAGAATTAAAGTATAACCAAACTTTAAACTAAGTTTGTCATTAATTCATTAAGGAACTCTAATTCAGCCTTTAAAATTGTTAATAACTTGATTAATTCATTAATCACCCAATCCTTAGCTAATTTCCACAAATTTATAATTTTCAGTAATTTAGAATCCATTTTGTAATTCAAATTTGCAAGGTTTGTAGCACAGAAAGATAGCTTCGCAGTTTTTTCATCTTTTTTAAAAATTAAGTTGGAATTTCCTAGATAATTGTAATCTAATTAATTTGGCTCTAATACTTAACCAATCACAAGTTCCTTATGGGTTCGACACTCGAAGTCTTCAAAATTCTCCATTATATTACTTGTTGGATACGTGCACTTGCCTTTCGCATCATTTGTTTTCAAAGAAAAATAATTTTGGTTTTCAAATTAAAATTATTAAATGCATTCCAAATTTCATAACCATATAACCAATATAAAACATTTTTTTTACTCCATTTCTAGGGAACATTTGGTTTGGTTAATATTAGAAAATTGGTGTCAATTACTCTAACGTTTAACTATTGTATATAGTATTTATAGTATGTTTGCCTTCCTTTATTTTCTTTTGTATTTTGATTTGATTTTTAATTCTTTGAGCTTAATTCTTAGCTTATGCTTAACTTGAATGCATGTTTAGAAAGAACTAAATCAATGTGGACATGGAACATTAAGAGCACTTGGTTCTTAAACCTTATAAAGAACCAACCATGTTAGAATTGGATATGTAAAGCAGGAGTGGTCCAATGTTTAGCATTGTTAGACCTAGGATAGACTCTGACGATTTCAAAATTCAACATGCTTTCATATCTATGATTAGGTCCTTTAAATTTACTGATTCATCATTGAAAATTCCAGATGATCATCTAAGAAATATTTTAGAAATTTGTGATCTCTATCAATGTTTTAGTGTTTCAGATGATGCACTTAAGCTTAGTTTATTTTCTTTTTCTCTGAAAGATAGAGCTTGTACATGGTTGAACACTTTCCCACCTAATTTCATCACAACTTGTGAAGATCAGTTAAGCTTATGGCCTTAACTAGGCACTTGATGGGAGGCACCCCATCTGTATCCTTTTGGTTTTGTTTTTGTTTTTCGCTTTTGTAAATAGTTGTTGGTTGGATTGCTTTATGTGTTTTATTTGCTTTTGTGTGTTTTTTTTAAGTGGAAGACGGGTTGTTATTCTTTAAGAGGAAGCGCAAGAGGATGATCTTTTCTCTACCTCAGATTTCAAGGTTTACATCTATCAAGGGAGTATTGTTGTTCCCATTCCCTTTATGTTTTTCTGCTTTTAGGACATTGAGAACAATATCCATTATAATTGCGGGGGTAAGGCCAGTTTAAAATTTTTTCATTTTTACACTTGAACTGTGGTGAATGTTGATCCATGAGATTTTGTCATAGTAGTTAGACTGAGAATTGAGTTGTGTGCTTGAATTTGGATTAGGCAACTTGAGTGGAAAGTGAATCATGTGGATTGATTAAAGTAGCTGGTTGCATAAACTCAGTCAAACATTTGATGCTTAAGTGATGAAGCAATGTATGAAATTTTGATGGATTTTCATATAAGCAATTGTAAGGTCTTGAGCCTATATGACTATATTACATAGTCATTTTATCTTCTTTATTGTGTGTTATGCTCTCCTAGGAAGATTACCTTCAGAACTTGCTCTGAACCTATTTGATACTACTAATTGCATGCTCTATGGAAATGATTAAGGCCTCCTTTATTTTAAACCCCTTAGCTTAAATAACCCCCCAAGTCATTTTTCCTTTGCAAACCCCTTTGAGCCTCTAACCCTGTTTGTTTCTAAATTAATTATCTTACATTAAAACCCCAAAACCTTTTAGCCTTACCTTGTCACAAGTTGAATGAAGTACTGAGTGAGCATGATTTTGGGATTTTTGTTTTATACTGCATTCTGAGATATTTTAATAGGTACTTATACTCATGTATATGTTGATATATACTGCTATTGTTTTCTATTGTTGTTTTTAACTTTATTCCGGTAGAAAAAGAAAAGAAAGAAAAAAAAAGAAAAGGAATAAAACATAGTGGCATTAGTTAGTGATGAGTAGTGTAGTCCATCATATTCATTTTCTTATCTCAACATTGATATTTGGTTGTCCCTTTTACTTAGAGCTTTGTTACTACTTGTGATTAACCCCTTGGCCTTTTTACCTTACCTTGACCCAAACCCCATTACAACCCAATAAAAGCCCTTTTGATCCATGATGACATATATTCTATGCAAAGGAAAATGGGTGTATTTGCAAGCCTATGATAGTGTAATCTCTTAGAGGGAGTTTTGAGTGAAACACCAACCCTCACGTACTGGAGTGATATGAGCGAAAATCATGAGGAAATTCCATCTTAATTTTATGCTTGCTTTTGATCAATGGTGTCTACCTTTGACTTTGTTTATGTGCACTGATGAAAAGATTATGATATATGTAGTAGCTCGATGCTTGAGTTTGCCAAAGTTTGAAGGATTGGATACACTTGGTTTTCTTTGAAAATGAATTGATAGGATATCTTGGTTGTGTTTAAATTGCTTGAGGATAAACAATAGTTCAAGTTTGGGTGTATTTTATAGGGATGCATTTTATAGTATTTCTATATGTATTACAATGACATTTCATCCCTATTTTGTTATTTAAAGTTTAATTTGTGTTCCATTTGTGTTTACATTCATATTTGACCTTTGGGTATAAATATAAGTTGAAAGGGCCATGTTTTGAGCAGAATTGGATTACAATTGGAACTAGAAGAGGTGTGGAACCAATTTTCAGACTTATAGCATCAAGCTATGAAGCTCCACACCAAATTTAAAGGCCATATAACAAGTCATGAAGAGTAGACAAAGAAGAGAACAAGATAAGCTCAGTTGAATATCGGTTTTGGTATAGGTGACTTCGGTGATGTCTTAGGTGTACTTTTAGAGCTCTGATTATTCTAAAATTTTTTAGAGTGCAAGAACATCATGTGAGGAGCCTACATATCAAATTTCATGGCAATTGGAGCTGCATAGAAGGAGTTAGAGCGTAAAAGGCGAAAGGGGTAGAAGCTATCAAATTCTAGGACAAAAATGAAAATTGTCAAATTATTTCATTTTTATAATTCATGGGGGAAATTTTGATGAAATTTCTTCCACAACATCTCCAAAACCCTAGCAGCCCTCCAAGAAATATATAAGGGGCATAAAAAGCATGAGATAAAAAGCCCTTACATTTTGCTAAGCTCTCTATTCGTTTTAAAGTCGTCTTCTTCTTTAGTTTAAGGTTTTGTTTTATTTCCTTTTCCATGTTTTAGCATAGTTATTTATCTTGTATTTTCTTGTTTCTACTTCATTTATTTCTTGTTCTTAACCTTAGATACTTACTGTTCTTTATGTTTTTCTTATTTTTTATGCATTTATTTTCTATTATTCCCTATTTTCGTTGTGTTTAGTTTATTTTTACATGGAATCTTGGTTTTTAATTAATATAAGTTTTGTTTCTTTTATTTTCCAGTGTATTCTCATTATTTAGGTCATTTTTTATGCGTTATTTTTTATTTTTCTATATTTTCAGTTTGTGTTTTGCGTTTAGGCTTAATAATTTTGAGAATTGAATTGAATTGAATTGGGTTTTGTGATTTAGGTTAGGATTGAATTGGGATTCTGCATAAATGCCATGAATTAAGGATTAAGGTTTAGGATTGGCTACCCTAGGTATGATTCTTAGTTCAATTGTTAGGTGGTGACTTATGATACATAATTGTCCATAGTTAATGCCACAAGTAGCAATAGGTTGATTGGGTTTGTAGGTAAACTTACCTAATTAATCTATGATTCCATTCCTCTAGGTTACATGGTTCGAGCTTGTATGACCATGGCTTAGATTAGTTGTTCCCTAGTTTGTTAATGCTATCACATCGTTAAATCTAGAGAGCTTATTCTAGGTTACCTCGTAGTTAGGGGTAGGTTTTTTATCACATAGGACCTATCTAAACTTGGAGGAACTGAGAGTTTGAGAGCTTGTTCGAACCTATAGGCTAGCATCTTAGACCAGTCACAACTTATCTATTTTGAGGATCAATTATAAGTCTAGAATCTTGGATTTATCTTCTACCTAGCTTGTCGTATTTATTAATTTTTTATCGTTTATTTGTTTTGTTTCGTTAATGGTCTTTAGTGATTAGTTTTAATATCTTTGCATCTAGGGGTTTTCGTTTTTCTTTTTTATGCAGCATTAGAATAGCTTTAGCATACCTTATCTCCCTGTAGGATCGTCCCTGACTTACCTTAGCTACTTAGTTAGGTTAGTTAGGTAAATTTATTATTTGGTAGTCTATGAAAGACTCACCATGCACTTATGGTATTTAGAGTAAAACAAGTTTACACTAACAAAGTTCCATCATGAGAGCGCAAGGACCACCAAGTTTTCATTAAGAAAGACTAAGGTCATTGGATTTGAAGATGGACAAACTTATGGACATCCTCAACTCGCAGTTTACTAGTAAAGATGAGATCTAGAAAGGATGCAAACTAAATTTTACTAGATTACGAGGCATCATGCCTTCTCCATCCATAATTTATAGGTTTAGTTTAGGCAATTGGATAATGCATTGTCTTAAAGAGTTGTAGGGGGTCTCCTAATTAATATAGAGCCTAATCCAATAGTGTAACAAAAAGTCATCACACTTCTGAGTGGGAAAGAAGTTGAGAAGCAAGCCCTAGCCAATAAGCAAGGAAACCAAGAGAAAGGGGAGTATAAGAATAAAGAGAAATCGTATGTGCCATCACCACCTTAAGTCGCTATCCTTCTATTTATACAAAGGTTAAAGAAGAACTAAATGTATGCATAAATTACACAATTCTTAGAGAAGTTAAAGAAGTTGCAAATCAATTATCCTTTATGGAAGCTTTCGATAATATGACCAAGCATGCCAAATTCCTTAAGGACACTAACAACCTGACTTAGGATGATAACCAAATGGTGTCCTTAATAGATAGCTGTAGCTTCATCATTACTTGCCAGATGCCCTTAAAATTGCAAGATCTAGGGAATTTTACCATCCCTTGTGTAAATGGTAATCGTAAAATTTCTAAATGGTTAAGTGATTTAAGTGAAAGCATTAATCTTATGCCTTTTTCAATTTTCAAAAAATTTGAGTTTGAATACATGAAGGCAACATTGGTAGATTAATTAATCAAGAATTGAGTTGGTGTGCTGGAATATGTACTTGTTAAAGAGTAAAAAATTCATCATTCCAAAAGATTTTGTGGTGTTAGACTTTGAGGAGGATAAGAGCTAACCATTGATTCTTGGAAGGCCTTTCATGAAAATCAAAAGGGCATTAATTGATGTCCATTATAGAACATTAATCCTTTGTATTGGTGATGATCAAGTATAGTTCAGAATGAGAAATGATGTCGTTTAAATACTAGTAATTGTTGTTGAAGAGTTTAAATCATGCTTAGCATATTTGCTTCAACAACTACTCAATTGTAATGCATTAGAAAGTTGTATAATGGTAACAAATGTCTTGTTCCACTTCTTATGACTATAAATAGGTTGTCTTACATGTGCTTTCATCATCAAAGTGCCCGAAAAGTGATTCATCTAGTAATTGGACCATTGTGAAAGTCTTTTCTTGATGTTTTTCTTTAAGTGTCTTTTTATACATGTTTTTGTACATCCATTTAGGTTAATGTGAGCATCTTAAATACCTAAAAGAGTAATTAAGTAGGATTAGATTTCAAAGGTATTTTTATGAGAGATTGTTTTTTAAAAAGGTTTTCTTTAACCTTGAAAGGGAGTGATAGATTTACCTTGAGCCTTAAAAAAGATGGTTGTTTTCTGAATTTGTAATCCTTTTATTTTGATAATGAAACAAAATCTCAATAATAGTATTGAAGACTAAACGTAGGAGCAAAGGGATCACTCTGAATTAGAATAAATTGGTGGTATCTCTCTTCCTTTATACTCTTTAACTTTATGCAATTTTAGTTTCTTTTTATTTGATTCTTTTATCAAAATTTATGATTGCACTCTTATCTAATTAATCTCTGCATAATATTATTCATTTTTTATTAATTCACTTAAAATGTTGTCTATTTTAAACAATTATTTTATGCTTTACACAATCAGTTTCTCACAAAGTGTTAAATATCTCTAAGTGATCTTAGAAATTTCCATATAAGTTTTTAAGAACCTAATTCACCCATCTTTTAGGTATCATTCAAGTTTAACAGGAATGATAGGTAAAAAGATTAAGAGTTATAGCATTTGATCATTTCATAAGCATTATGATTTGTTTTTTATATGTGTGTTTTGTATTTTATTTTTCATATCATTAAAATATATTTATTCTATAATTTGATTAAATTATTTTTATTTGAATGTTATTGATAAGAATTCCACAATTACAATGCAAATATTTTAATTTTAAACCATTATGAGATGTTCGAATTGAATCCAAATTTTCAAACCCAAAATGTGGGAATTGCGCATTTTTTGCCTATTACTTATTGAGACACATGATACTGGCTTCTCTTCTTATTTCTGGAAAAGTTTATAAGTTTTCTAGACATCATAAATATATGTTATGATGCCTCTTGAGTTCTCTTGAATTGTTCTGGACTGTTAATGTTTATACTTTCTCGAAAAACAATACTATGTGTTTTGTATTTTTCTGGAAAAATCTCCTTTTTATGTTTTCTGCAAAAACTATTCATGTATGCTGGATTGGTTATGGAAAGGTGAAATAAACATTTGTGTAATTGTTGATAAATTGTTTATTATGTGATAGAAAATTTAATGAAAACATCTAATTGATCATAACAAGAAACATTCTCCATGAGAGAAGGACGCTTCTGATCATTAGCAGAACAGTGGTAGTCGTTGTTGTTGGTGGACCACTGTTAAATGATGTTGATGCTTATACGAACAATTGTTACTAGTATGGCACCAAGCGGTGCTTAGATTTAGAATCATTAAAGAGTGGAGTAGCCGGTGACCAA
>JAOXYD010249852.1:0-30055 GCA_028565735.1 Pinacopodium congolense
TGATATGTTAAATGCAAAATTTATTATGGAGATATGTGGATATGGGGGTATTACGGGCATTATGTTAAAAATATAAGGATAAAAGAGACTAAAAAATATGTTCATTAATTGTTATTAATTGTTCTGAAACATCTGCATGAAAAAGTACTTTTTTGAAAAGCATCAAATTGAAGCTTCTTAAAAAGCTGTTTTTTATCTTTTAAAAAAGCTAAATCTACTAAAAAAGTATTTCTTAATATTACAGCCAAACACCTATTTAAAAAAAAAAGGCTTTTGTGTTAGAAAAAAGCACTTATTACCCTTCTAAAAACCTAACCAAACGGGTGCTTATATACTTATTTAAAATCAATAGGTTTATAATTATGAGGTAAATCAACAAGCTCCCATATTTGATTATGCCTCATTGGTTGCACCTTCTCCCTCATTGCATTTAACTATAAATCTATACGAAGATTGGAAATATCTTAACCAAAAGTAACTGAATTTACCATATCACCAATATTGTAGTCATTTTTATACAAATAAACTATATAATCAAATAAAATAATAGACCTTCCAATTTTAGTGGATCTCCTTAGTTCAACCTATTTAGTTTGATTATGTGCCACAGGAACCTCATTCTCAACCTATATAGGTTCCTGATCCTAAAAAAGAATGGCACTAGGTCTAACACTACTTCCATTTAATACGTGAAAGAAAATTAATTTCATTAAATAATGGGGATATCTATATCTTATTTTGTGAACTTAGCAATAATGAGTTTAATAGAGTTTTGATGTGTAAAACTATTCACAAAATTTGGCACACACCTGATGTCATACATAAGGCAACTAATCAAGTGAAGTAGAGTAAAGTTTCCATGTTTACTCATTAATATAAATTGTTTTCCATATGCCATGATGAAAGCATTTCAAATATGTATACTAGATTCATTAACATTATAAATGCATTGAAAGGTCCTGAAAAGTCATATTCTAATATGGAGCTTGTGAGAAAAAAAAAATCCTTAGATCCTTAACAAAAGAATTTCAAGAAAAGTGATAACTAAATGAATGTGAAGCAAAAGTGAGAGCCATTCAAAAGGCTAAAGCTTTGAGTGTGCCACTATTGGAGGAGTTGATAGGTTCACTTCTTAGACATGAGATGTAGCTAAAGGAGACCAAAGAGGAGCAAGTGGCTTTAAGGAGAAAAAACTTGACATTCAAGGCTATGAAGGAGGGGTAAAATGATGAGGATACAACTTTGGATGATAGTGAAAATGAAATAGCTCTCTTCATAAGAAAATTCTAGCTCTCTTCAAAAGGAAATTCAAGAAGATATTAAAGAAGGACTACTCCAAAAAAAGAGACTAAGGTAAGAATGATGCTAAAAATCATTTACTAATGTTATTTGTTTTGAATGTAGGAAACTTGGTCATTTAAGGAATTAATGCGCACTTCTTAAGGAGAATGAGAAGGAAGAAATGAGTAACAGAAAGGAAAAGAAGGGGAAGAAGGGGAGGAAGATGAGAAAAGCTATGAAGATCATGTTGGAAGAGACTTTGAGTGGATTAAAAAGTAAGAAATTTAATAAGGAAGTTGCAAATTTTTTTTAGCATTAGATGATAAAGTATCTTCTACTTCACACTCCTGTGATAATGAGAATAATGATGTGGAATATGAATTAAATTATGATGATTTGGTTAGATGTTTAGAAGGTGTGAACTTGAAAGGAAAAAAATTATCTTCCAAATACAAAGAGTGTATAAAGTTAGTTGATGAACTTAGGTTAGAGAGCGATAAGTTAAGGAAGGATTTACATGACTTAGAAGCTTAGAGTGTGGTTATCGATGTTGATAGGAAGAAGGATATCTTCAAAAAAATTCTAATGATGGAGTGGTTTAGGTTTAACTCATGGGAGTGAAACTCCTAATGTCAAAATTATATTTGTAAATGTGAAGAATCTAAATGAAGAGTATACTACTAAGCCATGTTTTGACATATAACTATCTTGGAATTAATTGATTAACTGAAAGGATACAAACTAATGCTTTTTTTTTTCATTTATTTGATGTGAAAATGTGTAGAATATTTTACAAAATAATGTAACTTTTAAATTTACAAATAATTCTATTAATAAATCCCACCAACATGCACTGCACTCAATGATAACAATTAGCATATGGAGATAATATATTCATATTAGGTTATTCAACCTCAAACAAAAATAGTAAATAGGGAATTAAAGACAAATTGAAATGATGGAAACAAAATTTATGCGTTCCTTAATAATATAGAGCTCATTGATAAGTGTATTACTAACAAGTTGCAAGGAAAATTTGCAAATGAGCATATAAATGTTCGTTACATTCCTAATTTAAATGTGTATTGAATGGTGTTATTAGAAATTATGATTATATTATAATCGTATTGGGAAATATAATAGCTACCTTCATTCCTAATTTTATTTCACTGTTGATTCTATTCCAAATTTAATGCAGTTGATTAAAACTTAAAGACTATATCAACTTGTTGAACATAAAATCTAGGAGATCATTGATGAGGGAGCAGACTAGGGAAAACTAACGAAACAATATAAAAATCAATGATAAGACACGAAAATTAATAACAAAACCTTGTATTAGTTTTTATATTTAAAAAAAAAAAACAACCAGAAACTGAACCAAAGAAACCTGAACTCCTTGAAATCATTTCCGTACAAGAGCGACGAACATTTGAGTTGCTTCCTTTAAGCTTGACTGAAATTGAGACGAAAACTCGTTTGCTTTTTCATCAAATCGAGCAAACAGTTCATCAATGATTTCATTTCCGAAGTGTCTGCTAAGCGACCCTTCAAGAGCAGCCCTCAAATGCATCACACACGTATGCTCGCCAAATGCATCCCAGTGAGCGGATGTTAATTTGATTGTCTCAATAGTGAAGGAACCACTTATTTCTACTAGCTCTTGTATTTGGGTTGGACAGGGAGTATAGAGAGGCAAATTGAACGAGTCCACCATATCTTCACTTAGAAGTCCCTATGTTTAATAAAACCAGATTGTATCATGTCCATATCGAACACCCAAATATTAAGATCATTAAAAAAACAATCCTCTTTAACTAATGTCAAATCATTAACCAAAATTTAACAATTATAACAAGAAGTTCTACCTCTAGGATATATAAAAATTAAATTGATTAAACTTCTTATAATGCTATGGCATGTTAGTTTTTAACAAAAAGTTGTCCCTATTCCTTATGAGTGTATCATCATGCAAACAGAACTTATAAATTATATCTTATGATCTTACATTATTAATAATGTTCTCAATCACTTACTTGTTTGTATATTTTCTTATTGTCAATAAATTAATTTGTATGTAGTAAACTACTTAAAAGTCATAGAAATAAATTATTAAGTAGACAATCTGTCAACTTATATTTAATTCAATCCTATCGTTGAATTTGAAAGGTAATCAGCTGTTTAATTTTGACTTACCTGTCTCGCCATTTCCATTAGGCTTAATCCTAAAAGATTAAACATAAAACCACTTGGAAGAGCAGATAGAGAAATTCCATCTGCCATAGCATATATGACAAGGGACATCATTCCTCCAACCATAAGCTCTTCAGCTCGAGCATTCAAAAAATTGGTGAAGTCCTTTTCAAATTGGGCTGAATAAGCTTTTCCCACTTCTTCACATGCACCTGTGTAATGAATCCTACCTTTGTTCCATGCAGCTGAATTACTATCTACCACCTCCTTTGGTATTTCGGAAAGCCAATGCAATGCATGAACAGAATGAATAAAATGGAGTGACGACTCCGGGAACAATCTATTATGGAACGAACCCGGGACACCACCAGCAAAATATTGTTTTTGGGCAGGAAGTGATGTGAAGAGGGTGTTAAAATCGTTAGAGGCATGATCGTTGAAGAAGACTTGAAACTCAAGCACTTTAGATTCAATGGTTTGAGATATTTGATACTTCTGTTTCACACTTGCAATCAAATTTTGCATTGAAATGAAGCAATTAGGTCCAACTGAGCATCCCAATTCTGCAATGACGAACGTGTTTAAACCAGAGACAAGGTGCTTCACATCAAGTCTCTCTAATATTAACTTGTTTATCATCTCCTTCACAACATCATAGGAATCTCTCTGCATGTATATGATTTCAAATATGTCATATACCATACCACTAATATTGATTTATTATATTCTTAAGTAAATAATTGTAACATCTCACCTGTACCCTTTGTTATACAAACGAACAGAAGATCGCGTTCGATTAAAACTTGGTGGATTTAAAAGATCATATGTATATATATATATATATAGTTATTTGAAAAATATGAAAATAACTCTAATATATCACTTGAAAAGCGAAGCTTGGATTGATTAACGTAGACCAATCAACTTATATCAAAATAAAAATTTTTAATTAAGACATTATAAGATGACATATACTAAGATATTTAAACATGCATTTGATTTTATTATTTAATTTTTTACAACATTATTATATGTCAATTTATTATCGCTTAAATTAGATAAAACTATTTGTGTTTGATAATAAGTGTTTAGATCATTAATTATTAACTGAATTGACTTAAACTGTAAATTATAGAAAATTACAAGATGTCATTTGATTATTTTTCAGCTATGGGAGTGATTCATAATATGATGGATATTATTATAATTTTCTTTGTTTGGATACTTTTATATCTTACATAATATTAATTTTGTTTGATATTAAGTATTTGAATAATTATGCATTGTGTATTTGCCTAAATTGTAAATTATCTGATTATAAGTTGTTATTTACTTATTTTCAATTATTAATAGAATGAAAAATTAACTTATAATATAATCAAACGTTATTATGTTTATATTAGATTAAAAAATATTTTTTATGTTGCTATTCTGAAAAATTGGATCTATATATAACTAAGTTGAACTAATTTTTGACAATTACTCTTCTTCAAATATTTATTCCCTTTTAAAAATTTAATACTCTTACATTATAACTTCAAGATATTTCAATTTTTTTGCCTTTTCCACTTTAGAATTCAAATATGGACTTGATATTGAAATCAAGGTATGGCTTTTAAATTGTGGATCGCCAAAAGACTGACAGTCAATTACGTCAGAAATCAATTAAAGCATTAATCTTTTGGTTTACAACTAAAGCATAGTTTTTTAGAACTGTACTTACTAAATCAACAGAGCAATTACCTGCAGGACCGAGTTACGGACGTAGCTGTAGTCGCCATCTCCTCCCTTCATCGAATAACTTTGCGGCATTTTTAGCAGCCGCAGCTCACTTTCTCTCTTCCCACTTGTCGATGGTAGTGTAATGATACAATATGCAGCATGTGTTTATATACACAGCAGAGTAGCCTGTATGTCTACTGTGACAATAAATTTCGACTGCTAGGAGTAATTATCACTATAAGTGTATTTTTCCTTTGCTACCTGTTTTTAAAGAATAAAATTTCCTATTCAAGTCGGATAATTATTTTGAATATCATGAATTACAAAAATATTACATATATTTTAAGTTTTACTTGTAATATACATGTCACAAATTATGAAATTTATACACTAATATATTTTAATTAGTGATAAAATTTAATCATACTGAATTATTACTCCTTAAGGGGCCATTTGATTGAATTTTTTGTTGTAATTGTTGTATTTTTGTATTGAATTTTGTGTATTTTTATAGATTTTTGTATTATCTGTCTTAATTTCTGTGTTGTATTAGTGTTTTTTTTTGAATTCTGTGATGTTCTTTATTGATTTTTATGTTTAAAAAAATTCAAAAACCAAATCCCAATCAAACAGCCAAGATTTAATATTTTCAAATTTTAACTTAAACTTCAGTCAAGGTTTTAAGAATAATTGGATATAGTTTGATTACAATTTGAAAAAAAATCAGAAATAATTTTTTTAAATAATTTTTTTTGTATATAATTAGATTAATATTTAGTAACTTCAAAGGAAAATATTGAAAATAAACTTATTAAATATCGATCATATTCTTATAACATACATATAAGACAACACTGGACAAAAATGTTTACTACTAATCAAATGAAATGAAACTATAAAGCTAATTTAAAGTATCTAGAATTTTTTAAAAAAATTCAGTAAAACCAACGTCCTTATTGATAGTATCCCTAATTTTATTATTATTATTCTAATAATAAAGTTTTTCCCTTTATTTGCTTACTAAATGAAACTGATTAATGCTGAGAATATTACTATATGGAATATTTGTATGTCTAGAATTTCATAGATTTGTACTTTAAAACATTAAATAAACAAAAATTTCACTAATAGTGAAATTGCGTAGACGGCGAATTAAAAGATATAATTTAAGGGCATATTTAATTTTATTTTTATTTTTTATTTTTTTAAATATAAAAATAAAAAATAATAAAAAAATAAAAAATATTACAATAATACAGTACAAAAATTCTAAAAAAAAACAATATAAAAACTTAAAAAAATACACAAAAACTACAACTAACGAGCCATTTAAACATACCCTAATAGTACCTTTACCATTTGTGGGAATACCACGATACAGATACGAACAACCATGACACATCTAAATCAAGGGGAAAACGTATTTTACTCGTGATTGATGTTATTGAATCAAACACTAGCTTAAGCCATTTGGTACAAAGTGGACGAAACAAACAGGTATTTAATATAATAACGCCCTGACCGTTGAATTAGACTAGAGATAAGGCACGTTGAATGCATAAATAAACGAAGTAGCCCGCTGCCTAAGAGATAGCGACTTAAAACGAAAATGAAGCATAGATGGGGAACCTGAAATGAACAAATAACGGAAGTTAATACTTTTTTATTACTATATATAGTAATTACACGACCCAATACATCAAACGTAGTTCAATTTTGATGTCCAAAAGATTTGATCTGTTTTCTAGAATGATACGAGAACGTCTTCGTGAAAAGGATTGGTATCACCTAAACTTGATTCCAATAGGCTGTCTATAGTATGGGCCGTAATGTTGAAATGTTGTAGTTTAAATAATGTTATGATAATTCGTAAGGATAATGAAAAAACTAATTCAATTAAATTAATTTAGTGTTGTTAGATGTATTGTGTAACTTTAAGTTTTGCTATAGCTACCGGGCCTCTAAATTCATTTGTGCTAATGAATAAAATTTTCTACTATATAAAATCTAAAAAATTATTTTGTATAATATCTCAAATGCCAGTTTTCTTTTTTTGTTTATTTTGTAATAGATCAGTGGTTCAAAAAGATATGGGTTAAGTTGTATTTTCACACGCAAGGTAATATTTAATGGTTTGGAACATTCAATTAACTCTTATACTGTAAAGATAAATAAATTGTACTTAATTAAATAAAAATAGATCTTAAGTTAATCAGAATTTTGATAAATTTCACGAACAATTCATCTTTAGATGTATAAATTTTCTTTAATGTTTTGAACTACCCCCTCAAGACGTTTTTCTCTTTGAGTACATTTGGTGTAAAATTGAATGAGTAAAGTGTTATTAATTCATTGTAATTTAATTTAAGAGAGTTTTGAAGACTCTTTTGTAAGGGCTAGGATCAAGTTGTATGATGGTTTCATCTCTATGTATCAAAAGGGATGGTGACAATGAATACAGAATCTTAAAGGATGTTTAAAAAGAAATATAAATTTCTAAGAGAATGAACTTTTTATCCTCACTCTTTATATTATCTAATTAATTTGCATGCAATTAATTGCATAATTGGATAATTTGTGAACATTTCGATAAGTTCTATTAAGATTGCTTTAGAATAGAATGTAGTTGCTTAAAAGTTTAAGACACTTTTTTCATATAAAATTTAAAACACTTATTCCCATTATGACAGTAACATCTATAAAATAATCCATCCACAAAACAAATTTACTTTCAAAATAACTTTCTAGCAACATGCCTTATTGTCTACTAGTAGGTAATCAACAAATTAGAGTTCTTCTTTCAAAAATGATGCACTACTTATGAGCTACCAAACCTTAGAATAGTAGGCCTATTCATTCTAACTACTCCATCAAGGTATTTGACTAAACGTTGCTGAGAATTAAGTGAGCTAGGCTTGATCACATTGCAAGGAATTTAGGTAGATCCACTAGCCTCAAAACATCCCCTCTAACAATTGGTATAAAAGAAAAGGTTAAAGATATTCTACTTGTCAAATGGTTGAGAATGAAAATCTGGAGGCAAGATAGGAAAGATTATCAAGGTTGGAACATGGTTTGAATGCCAATTCCAAAAGATGAAACTGTACAATTCTCTATCCTATTGGACTAGATTTATGAGGCAATCATTAGAATCCATAGATGTTTGGATGATATCTTCATTGAGGCAAATAGGAGAGTTTCTATGTTAAACGATGCACTAGTCCTCCTTCGAAACAATGCTACCATAGGTGTTGGGGCAAACTATACTAGGTTGAAAGTCCCGCAACCAAAACATTTAAATAGAGTTCGTGAGGCTAAGGCATTAGACAACTTCTTGTGGACTATGTAATAGTATTTTAATACTATTGGTATGTTGAAATGTGACAAGATAATGTTGACTAGTTTCTATCTTGGAGGATATGTAAAACTTTGGTTGAGAAAAAAGAATGGTTGATGACTTGAATGCTAGTATTAAGAAAGTTGATACTTAGGAAGCCTTTGAGTGTGAATTGAAGGAGCAATTCCTTCACTATAATGTCTTAGGTTGCACATGAAAATTTGCAAAATTTGGGACAAGAAGCAATAGTCCACAATTATATAAAAGCATTTAGTTTGCTCATATGGGACATTTGGAATATATCTGAAGAAGATAAATTGTTTAACTTTACGCTGAGATTACAAACTTGGGAATTCTTTATTTCTAGATCACAAAGAAGAAAAACTATATTAAGAAGATCGAATATTAGATGTAGTTATATCAAATATACAAAATAAATCAATTAGAAAAAATTTAACTAAAATAAAAAAAACAACTAAACAAATTCCTCAATGGTTATCTAAAATTAATCGATGGTTTTGAATAGATAAAAAGAGAAATTGAAGCAAACATAGCAGCAAATCCTAAAATTTGTTCATGAAAAGGCAAAGTTGTAATTATTTTTAATGATAATCAAAAAGAGATTGATACTTATTAAATTGCCAAAGATGCTTCTAATTTTGATCAAACCGACGACATTACTTTATCTAAAACTTACCTAATACAATTGCTACATTAGATTGGTTATTGGATTTATAACTAAATAAAGGCAAGTAGAAACTCTTAAATTAAATGGTAATGGCAAGCCAAAAGTAGAGTAAGCTACTAAACAAAATGAGAGGTCAAGATAGTCAAACTTCTCAAAAATTTATTTCGTATAATGTTACTTATTTTACATATAATAAACCACACTATATAAGGGATTGTCTAAAGGAAACAAAATTTAATGCATTGCTAATTGAGGAGGAAAATAGCAATGAGTTGTCTAAGGTTAATCCATTTGTGATGGGAAAAAGCATCTAGAAGTAGAACTTTCAAACACTTCGATAAACAATCAAGAAAGAGTTGAAACAATTGAATAAGGGTTAAGTTTAGTAGTGGTATTCCCATTCCTTTCTAACAAATAAAGGGCTCCAAATGGAGTTTTAGTTCTAAACAGAGCATGGCCTTAAACTATTAATGATAGGGATTATTGTAACCCTTGAGTATGAAATGACATGGATGGTAATATACATTTCTTGTATATGAACCCAACCTATCGTTATTAGTCTTTTTTAGGAAAAAAGGAACTTTCTTAGCTTTGGAGGAAACTTCCAAAGATTAAAAATGGTGGGTGAATTTGGTAAAATTCTATCAATGAGGACGTGAATTTTCTTTTTTTAAGGGAAGTTTATAAGACCTTTTTTTGCTACATTTAGAATAACTTGGCTATAAGGTGGATCCTTGCTACTTGTTGCCACCTACTTGTTGGCCAAAGTAAGGCATGATGATGGAATGTCAAAGTAAGATGTTGGAAACACACCCCAAGGGACGAATATTAGAAACACAAGTATTAGCTAGATAGTTTGAGATTTCAAACTTCTACACATTCTCATTTTTAAAAGTATAACACACCAAATAAAGTCTAAATTGTTGACCATTAGGGAATCATGTTGGTAGGCCATTTGGAATGAACCACCATGGTTGTTTGGTTATCCTAAACATTTCTTATGTAACCATTTCAACAAAAGCTAAGGCGGTTTGGTAATTAGCTACCCAAAACTATAAAATTGTTTCTATTATTATCTATTCTATGTACTAAGTCGTGCAGGCAGAAAAAATTATAAATGTGAGTCACTTACATATCAAATGTAACCCATATATTCAATCGATAAAATCACTTATATTTAGTTATCTATTATGCCTATTTTGTTGTCCTTATTTGTCCATTTTTATTACTACAAATAAGCTATTCAATCCAAC
This sequence comes from Pinacopodium congolense, assembly GCA_028565735.1. Lineage (NCBI taxonomy): Eukaryota > Viridiplantae > Streptophyta > Magnoliopsida > Malpighiales > Erythroxylaceae > Pinacopodium > Pinacopodium congolense. The sequence goes on from JAOXYD010249852.1 coordinate 10,475, forward strand.
TACACTATCATTGATAAAATGTTGCTAAGAATCAAAAGAATTAGGCTTGATTACACTGCAAGGAACTTAGATTGATCTACTAACTTTCAAGAAGTCCCAACACACATTATAGCCATAAGATCTACCATAATTTAAGTCCACCATACTAATACTTCTAAAAATACATGGTATAATGAACTAACATAATTTAAATTTTTATTGACAAATTACTACCCATAATTTAAGTTTTTTATGAAAAATTAGTAAAAGGGATACTAATAAGTTTATATTATTAACTTTTTGATTTTTTTTTGATAAAATCAACTGTTAAGATGTGAACTTATTGAATTTAACTATTATCAAGTGCACAGAAGTTATTCTTTAATATATTGAAATTAGTAATACACACCTTAAGGTTGTTCTTATGATATAAATAATCCATTAGTATTTTCGCATCAAACATCATTAATTTTAGAAATATATTATTTTTCTAAATGAAAATTGTTATGCAAACAAATGACAATGTTAAATATTAAATTAAAATAATTAAATAATGTTACAATTTTATTAAAATTTTTGTTTAAATCTAAAGGATTGATTCTTAACTTTAATAATGATAAATTCTTTTTAAAAAGGATTATATTTATATTCAATATATATAATTTTCATAAATTTTAAAAAAAATCATCATTTTATAACCAAAGATATAAGATATTGTTATTTTTTATTATTTCCCTTTTAACACCAAAATCTTTTTTTATTTAAAAGGTCCTTAAAAAGATCGAAAGTGATCTCACCTAAGAACTAAAATATATAGAACTCATGAACAATTTCAAAATCCTTGCTTAAAGAAAGCTAAAATTAAATCAAAGGATTAAATACAAATTTTTGGACAAAGTGTAGATAGTAACTAATGTGATCTCAATAGGAATGTGTTCTTAGAACCTGATAACAAGATTGATAACCCAACCCTAAAAAGGTAAAATCAAAACAAAAACATAATAAAACCTAATTTAGAGTCAGAATCTAAACCTAGCTAAAGTAAATCATTTAGGAATAAAATCTTTACAATGAATGAACAAGAGCAAATTCTCACTAAAAAGCTAGATCATATTTATAAAGAATGGCCCTGTCAATTATGAAGAATCAAGAACTAAGTTCATAAAGTGTTTGAATGACATAATGAAGCAATTTTATATGTAAGCCTTAAAGGAACTTGGGGGGTGATAGAGAGTGAATTAACAATTAAAACTTTTAAAGCTAGTTCAACTAGCCACCTAAACCAATTCAAACTAAATGCAATTACTAAGCTAATATTTAACTTAACATCATATGCAAATGCAAATCCTAAGATGATAACAATTAAACCAATAGCCAAACAACACAACAAGTAATAAGTAAAGAGATAAGGGAAGAGAAAGACACCAAAATTTATAGAGGTTCACTAACCCTAAAGATAGACTACGTCATGTCTTCAAATACTTGTTGAAAATTCCACGAACAAATAAAAAACAATTACAATCTTCTTCTAGGATGAAGAGAAATCCTTATAAGACACAACCATATTGTTTAAGATAAAGAGTAACCTTTTGATAAATCTTTTGATGGCAAAGAGGAGCCTTTACAAAATCAACCAACAAATAAGTTCAATTATCCCCTTAAAAGTAACCAAATACACTTAAAGAAGTGCTTCACTTAAAGCTTAATTAAAATAAGAGTTCTAGATTTCAATAAATGATATTATTAACTTATGATGCATTTGAAGGCTTACAAAAACTTAATATGAAAGAATTGATGCACTAAAAAAATGTAAATATGTTGATTGGTAAGAGTGAAGATGCAAGTACCAAATCTAGATTGCTTTGATAAAAGTGAATATAATTACTATAAAAAAACAAATAAGCCTATAAAAATTAAGTTATATGATCAATGAAATCCTTGAGGACTTAAAAAATAAAATGCAACAATTTAGAAGCAACAAGTTGGGATTAAAGTGCCCAAATATGTTAATGAATGCCAAAACATGCAAAACTGACTAGTTATGATTTCTACCACTTTATAAGCTTGAATTCGCCAATATAACCACTTAATGATGCAGGAAATTAATCTATAAAACACTTGAACACTTAAACAGACTAAAATAGAAAAAAAAACTTAGAAACTAATTCAAATAGCTAAACATGTGACTAAACCAAGAATAGAGAAACTAGTGATAGTTTTGATATGTTTGAAAATTTAAGCTAAAAAAAAGATGAAATAAGCTTCCAAAAATTAGAAATAAGGATAAAAAAAACCTAGAACACTTAAGTAAATAGAAAACATTAATTTTTCAATTTTAGAAATAGATTAAGATAGGAAGAATCATAATTACAGTAAGAACAGAATATGCAAAAATCGTTTTGATAAATGTGAAAGTTCAAGATTTAATCTAATAAAATAAGCATCCTAAAATATAAAACTTTTATGAAACTCTTAAACACTTAAGAAAATAGATAATAACAATTTTGCACACCTAGAAACAGATTAAAATGATGAGAGAAGAGATTACAAGAATAGTGAAAATGGAGGTAACTTTGAGGTTTGAAAGATTTTAATCTTGTAATCTTGTTTCGAGTCACAAAAAAATGATACAAATGCTTAGAAATGGTATTTTTATGGTTAGGAAGAGTCTAAAGACGTTGGATAGCAAAAGTAGCTATTTAGGAGACAAAAATAAGTTAAAACACACGAAACCCAAAATTAGCCATTAGAGACTAAGAGCTCAATGGTAGGACCTGGTAGCTCAATGGTGCCCTGCTTAACTGTTGTTGAGCTCTTTGGGGAGTAGAGGTTAAGTGAGCCCTTTGATAGGCGCTATTTAGCTCTTATTTAACCACTGTTGATGTAAAAAAAAACATAAAATAAGACTCAATTCAATTTTAAACCTTTCCTAACATTATTTAAGACTTCAAGTAAATTTTAAAACATAATTTGAGACTATACAAATGTCTAAAATGCTTCAAAAACAATAATTGACCTATGAAATGAAAAATTATGCAACTTTTCAAAAGATTTATGAAATGCATGATAAAACTAAGCCTTTAGATCAATTGAATAGTAAGTAAAACTTACAAATATAGTTTAAGCGTCCTAACTAAGGTCTTGAAGCTATCTTATCTCTTGTTCTTCCATTAGCTTCAATTTTGACCTTTAAGCTTCAATCTTTACATATAGAATCATCCACTTTATACTCCTATCTTTGAATTTCACAACATAAACTCAAATTATTAGTAACAATTATGTTTTTATATCATCAAAACTAAGATTGAAACATTCCTTGGTTCAACACTTTAATAAGTTATAAAGTTCAATGAAGAAAAAGAGATAAAGTACTCATGTCTCAATATTTTATAACGCAAATTTCAAATCTTTACTTTTAAATTTATAATTGTAGATTACAAATGTCTCCTTTATATTATAAAACATTAAAAAATTACAAATAGAATACAAGTGTAATAAGAAGTTCTACTTAAAATTAAATTAATTACTAATACCATTTCAATTGAAATTCTAATAGATCTTATTCAATAAGGAAACTAATTACTAATTCTATTTTAACTAGGACTTTAGTGGAATACTTTAATTAAGATTCCTATTGTTATAAGAAAATTACTAACTTCAGAGCTTTTCCTAATCAAATTAGATTTTGAGGTCATAACATATCCTAATATTAATATTAAATAATATTAAACACATTTTATCTTTACGATCAAGTAAGGTAATGAATAGAACTTAAAATAAGCAATTAACCCTAATTCCATGTACTTTTTCCTCTAACTCTTTTTGAGCTCCTGCTCTCTCGTAGTTAATATGAACAGTAAATGTAATGGGTTCTATAATTGGCTTGTCATGCTTGCATCAAACCTTCACACTTAAGACAAAATTTAGCAAAATTTATTATGTTAACTCTATCCATTAAGTGTTGGGATGAAGGATATAAGTGGTGTACCTTGTACACATGGACAATCACAGAGTGGTCATTTAGAGTTAACAAACCATAGAGGTAGTATGTGTCAAATAAATAGATTTATCAAGAGTCATATTTACTTATCATTACTTATATTAGAAATAATGAAAACATTTAATACGTAACATTAATTCATTTTTAAATAATTACTAATGTATTGATTTAAAATATTTCATTAATGATTAATATATTTATTAGTTTAATATGATAATAAATTATATGGAATATATAGTGAAATTAGATCATGATTACTATAAAGGTAGAGAGGTACTACAATTGGACATTACATTAAGTCACAGGGAAAACCAAACATGATGAATAAAAGATGCAACTTAAATGACTAAAATGATAACTTATTTCTCTTTGTTATTTAAAATGTCTAAATTGACAATCCATTATGTTATGTTTGTCATGTATCACTCATTTTATTTTATTTTAATGTTTATCAGGAAAGTGAATAAAATTCAATACATGAAAATTCAACAAGAAAATGACAATTAGATATCATTAAATTAATTAAAAAATATCAATGAAATAAAAATAAAAATAAATTGATTAATTAGTTTCTAGCTCTTAATGCTTATTTTCTAATATTTAATGTGATTTGAGTCGTTATGTGTCATGTATTATATGGTTTAATTTCTTTTGAACTTAAAATTTAGGATTATGATTTTTAAAAATATTTAAAATCTTATATGAATCTTAGTTTAGTTAAGCTTATTCTCATGCATTGGTTTTAAATGGAGCTTTATATTTGGTGAAGATGTGTTTAGGATAAAAACTCAAATTTTAAATCAATTAAAAACTAGAACTTCTTTCATTTCCTTTGTTGTTTTCCTTTATATGTGATTTTATTATGAGATTGTATTGCAATAGAAGGTTAGTAAACAAATAACATTGAGCAACTCAATAACAAAAGTTAAATTTTCAAGCCTAAAAACCAAAATCTAATCAAATAAACTCATCTTGAATTGATCAAACTTAATTAATACCTATACAACCAAGCTAGTTAGTCAAACGTAATCACCCAGTTAAATTAATCAAGTCTATTTCTTCATCTTTCTTTGTACAAATAAAATATCATTTTTATCAAATCAATAGCTCTTTTTAATCCAAAATCAAATTCCCTTTTATCCAATAAAAGCTCATCGTGTTTAAAAATACATATTTTATTTATGTACATTATCTCTTAGTAACTATATCACATTTAGGTTAGCTAAGATAATTAATTCTAGAAGTTGTATCATTTTAAGTTCATTTATCAATTTCACCACATTTTAGGAATCGTATCATGTTTAGCTCATTAAGACCCAAACATTATTGGTCCTTTTAGTATATGGAGATAATCAAATCAAATCATTCTTATTTCATTTTGGCATATTTATTCTTTTTAACAAAAATTATCAACCCTATTTTTCAAACATGATTTTTAATTTAAATGAAACTCATTAGTTTCGTTTCATGCAAATTATAATCATGTCCTTTTAATAATATCATAATTAAGTCACTTTACTCATTTCATAATTAGGTCTCTTCATACATATCATGATTAAGTCACTTCATTCACATGATAATTAAGTTAATTCATTAAACCATAGTTAGGTTATTTCATTATATAATCAATATACTTTTAGAAAATTCTTATTAGACCAATTTTATCATCATGTTTAGGTATCTTTAAATTTATTATGTCATAACTTCTTAAAATCTTTCATATAATTCCTTTCCTTATTCAAAACATTAAATGAAGTTGTTTACTTTAGTTTTTTAAATATAAGGGTTGAAGGTATAAATTAAGGGATAAAGAACCTAATGTTAAGGGATAAAGCTTACCTTATTGCATGAAAATATTTTTAAAAAGGATTTTAACATTTGAAAGTGTTCAAAAAAGGACCTCAACATTTATAAATCATCAAAAGAAAAAAAATATTTTAAAAAAATTTTAAAGGATCTTACCATTTATAAAACACTAAAATTATTCAAAGCCTAAATCTCTACATGAAACTTCAAAACTAGATGTTGAAGAGAGAATCATAAGAGGTACCATATAAGTCACCAAAGATATTCAAAATTAAAGCTCATAGCAATATCAAAGTTGTCATTTGTTAACCTTAATTGTGATACCAATAGCTAATTGAAATGGTGGAAAAGGAGTTATGAAAGGAAAATGTGCTACATATATTCCCTCCCTAATGCACTATAAATTGCCTTTATATAACCTTAAGTTAGTTGTACCCCTTTCTATCTAAATGATCCATTGTCATAATCAAAATTCTTATCATCATTATTTAAGAAAACCATAAGATTATCTTTTTTCTTCTCATATCTCTAGATTAATTTGAACTTTTTATATTGTTATTTTCCTTAATTAGTGCTTAGTTCAAGGAATGGGCATTATAAATATGTTTTAGACCATTTATTATCTTTAATATATTGATAGTTTGATTTTAAATGATTCAATGTTATTGCTTCAATGCATGAATTACATGTTTAATCAATGCTTTGTTCTTGATGAATAATATTGTAATCATCCCATAAGTCCTTTGTTTTATATTTAAATCAAAATCTAAATATCAATAGAGATTATATTGATTAATTCCATCGCCTCCTTAAACTTAAAAGTCATATCACTATTTTCTATATGAAAGGGATACTAATGTATTTCACTTTATTCATTACAAGCCTATATGGTCTTGATAGTATAGATATGTCAATATTTTATTTGTAATTAGTCAATCAATAAAGGAATTTTGTTGCAAAAAAAAAAAAAAAAGAAGGTTGATAGTTATAGGCTATGAATTTAGTATTGAGGCTCATAAGACAAAAATAGAAATTGATGATGTTCAAGTTTCTATCTTAAAAAAAAAACAATTCCTATAAATGAAAGTGAAAATGATAACACTAGTTAAAGGATTAAGAAATTTGTTCTTCATCAAAAACATCTTTGCTCAATTGTTTTGGAATTGCTAAAAGATCAAGTCTCTTATAAAGAATCCAAGACTCTCAATTGACCATGACAAGAATCAATGGTAGAAATATATATTAAATTGCTTTAACTTGGCTTAATAATTGAAATGGTATAGGATTTGTTTATTAAATGTAGATTTGATGGAAATTTATAATTTCTTAAATGTGCACCCAAAGTTAAAATATTGATTAGAAGTTAATTTAGTTAAAAGTATATATCTTAATCATGATTTTCTTTCTAATAAGAAATCAAAAACTCGAACGTATGCAATAAACATAATACGGTTTGGTAATCACTTAGAAAAAACTTAATTTTTGAACCAAGGAAGATTCCAATAATTGGTTTTGATGATACAAAAACATTCTTGAAACTAATGTTATAGTTTCTATGTGTTAGCAAGATAGATAAAGGCAAGATGTTCAAGTTTGCATATATTAAAGCCTAAGTTGATTTTTCAAGTGAAGAAAAAGATTGACATGGAGAGGATAAAGAATGAAAACTCAAGGTTAAATAGATTTAGGATTTTGTTTTTGGATTGTAAATTTATCTTGATCTTTATTAGTGTTTGGAGGGCTCACTTTTACATGAACAATATTTAGTAGTTGTGTCAAAATTTTAAAGTTTGGTTTAACTTGTTTAATGCATTTGGATATTAGGAATTAGTTTTGAATGTCATATTAGTATTAAGTTTTATAATCAAAAGAAAATTGTGTGAACTGGTTTTAAAGAAATCCTCTTAATGTGTCAACCTATTAGAAAGTTGTTCAAGTTTGTTTATATGTTTTTTTGAAGTTTTTTTAAGTGTGTTTGAATTTGAATGAGTCAAGTTTCCGTGTGAATTTTTTTTTTAAAAAAATTAGAAATTATTAGAAATGATTTTCATAAAATTGGAAAGTTTTAAGTGTTTAAAATTTCTATAACTAAGCCATATGTTGTATTTTGATTTAACTGAAATATCTTGGTGTCTAAAATCATTTTAAGAGTAAATTAGAACTTGTAAGAATTGGCTTTGGCGTGAAAAAAATATTTTTTTAATTGGTTAAGAAAGATTTCGAAAGTTTTGAAAGGTTTATGAAAACTTTAAATATGAAAATTTTCAATAATCAAGGAAAATATTGTGTTTAAGTTGGTTGTAATATTATGGAAATTGAAACGACCAAGAAATTGGTTATAAAACTTGTGTGAAATGTTTTAGAAACAAAAGAAAATGTTTTGATATATTTATAAAGGTTTAGAATTGATTTTAAATAAAAGTTTCAAATTTTGGTTAAATTTGTCATAAACTAAGGCATAATTTGCTTTTTTAGCTTAAACATCATGTCTTGGAATTCAAATTTACTTAGGCGATGCTTTGTAATTTTTTCAACTTAATTTAAAGTGCATGAATTTATTTTACATAATTTGTTGAATTGATTCTGCAAGTTACAAAACCTAGAATTTGTTTTTCTAGGTGACTAGTTGACTAGTTGCTACTTATACGTTGACCAATAGTAATTTATAAGGGAATCAGTTAACTAGAAAAATATAAGAGTTGAACAGTCACTGGTCGATCAGTTAGCAAGGTGTAAAGCTAATAGCTAGTTTTCGGTTTTGGCAATCAACAGTTTTTTTAACTCCTTAACAACTAGTAAACATTCCTAATGACTCTTTAAGATTAAGAACACTATAAATAAAAGGTTTAATGAATTTAGATTAATCTTTGTGCAAGTTTGAAATTGTTTTAAGCATACAAAATAATTAAACTGAAAGTTTCAAGTATTCTTATGTTTGTATTATGCATTCTTCTTCTTTCAAGCTTTAATTTATGTTTTATTGGTTTCAATCCAACATTTTCTAGTATACTAAGCTTTCAAGAGATTTATCATTCATATTTTTCATCTTTGAAAGTATTAGAGTCCTTTGATTATTGAGTTTTAGGTGAGACACCATTAAATAGTACTTGTTTTTGTTGAAAGGGGAATTTCATCTTGTTAGGTTAGTATTGAGCATGTTTTGTGGCATTATTTGAGCTCTCCTTTAGCATTGTTTTTACTTGAGCAAGTTTTTTATTTGTGCATGCTTGAGTAAGTTAAAGGCTTGAGAATTGAACTTGATTTTTGGGTTGAAAGTTGTAAGCTATTGGTTATGAGAAAGGCGCTTAGAAAAAAGGAGATTAATGGATTCCTTTTCACTCTCTTTATAGAAAGAAGACATTTTTTGCTTACTATTCACACCATTTGTGGAAAGAAGACGTTGTAAGGATTCATCTTCGCCCTAAATAAGATTTATTATAGTGAAAATGCAACAAGATTGGTGGTAAATAGACATAGGTCAAAGTTAGTTAACCGAACCATGAATAAAATCTTATTATATCTTTATTTCCCTTTATTCTTAAATTTTTATGCATATTGTGATTATTTTGGGATTAATTTAATTTGGATTATTATGTTATATTTTCATATCATTTTCATATAGGTTGAATTTTGTTTTAAAGATTGCATATAATTGAAGAAAGGTTTAGATAGTTTAAGCTTTATATTAGAAAATCTTTTAAATACCTAATCCACTTCTCACCTCTCCCTTGGTTGTTATAGGGCTTACAGTTGGTATTAAAGTGAGTTTCAATTTTTGATAAAATTTATAATGAAATTTGTGAGAAAAGAGTAAAATGCCACATTTGATTTTTTTTTTATCAAGAGGGGTCATATACGTATTACGAAAGTTGTGAGAAAAGAGTGAAATGGCACATTTGAATGTTTTTTTTTTATCAAAAGGGGTTAGATATGTATACTCCACCTTTATTTAACGATAAAGATATTTTATACTAGAGAATTAAAATGAAAATTTTCCTTATAGGTAAAAATATTGATTTGTGGAAATTTGTTTCAAATAGCCCCTTATGTTCCTACAAATGATATGGAATTTATTTCTATTAATAAAAATGCAATGCATATTTTATGTAGTTCATTATATAGATGCATTTTAGATAAAGTCTTGATGCATACTTCAACTAATGAAATTTGGTGTAGGTTAGAAACAATTTATATAAGTGTTATTGAAATCAAGGAAGTGAAACTAAGGGGTTAGATTGACTCGACACTAAAAACAATTCTAAAAACTTTCCAAATTTGCAGTTGAACTCCAAATTTTCTAAGGATTACCAATTGATTAAATGGCTAAGGACTAGGCTTAAATAACTCAAGTGACTTATGAAATGAATTGGAATCTCTAATCTAAGGCTTTCACTAACTCAAAACATAACTATGGTTAAGTTTATGTCTTGTCTCTATCCATCCTAAATTAATCTTTGGTTTTCATCAATTAATAGGCATTAAGCTTAAAGTTCAAGAAGTTCTAATCCTAAATTCCATTTAAGATTAATACCCTCATGATAACCAAGGTAGATTTCTTGGATATAAGGATTAAACCATGTTGTTTACTGAATTTTTCAATGATTTAAGTAGAGATTATCAGATCATAAACCATCTTAAATCATATTCTAAATGGCCAACTCAAAATAAGCATTATGATCTCAAATAAACAAAGATTTTCATCCAACTTTGTGTTAAACATGCACTCAAGACATTATAGAACTTGTCCTAAGATAGAATTAAGCTTCAAATATAAAAAATAAATAAGAATTTTCGAATTGAAATCAAGCAGCTCATATGTTGCATAAATAAGAACAAGGTGATTACAAAATAAGAAATTTGACTTTAGGAAGAATCAAATGATAAAACCAATTGATAGACAACCTCCCAACATGTTTAGGAACACCCTTAAATCTTCAAAACAACTAGAAATTACACTCTACAAAGCTAGAAAAAGAAAATGAAACTAAAAACCTAAAAACTAAAGGAAGAAGATAGAAAGGGTGATTTTAATCTGAATTCCCCTCTCAATTCGAGTAAAAAAATTATGCAAATTTGGTCTCTGAGTCTTCTTATATGTGTCTAGGTCAAGTGGGAACAAGTTGGAAGCAAGTGGAGCAAGTTGCAGCTGAAATATCCCGACTGCATATTAAAACAGTACTTGACAAAGAACAAGACGACGTCATTTAATCCCTGTCGTTCTGCTTTCGAACCATACTTAAATGGAGGGCTTGATGAGTAAAATGACAGGGACACTAGGGGTGTCATTTGACTCCTGCAAAAAGACTATTTAGTTTATTTTTCTACATATTTTGGGCCAAATCTCCACTTTTAAGCTTCTAACTGTAATAGACAATATTTATAAACATAATTAAGCACTTTAACATTAATTTGGAAGCAATGAGAATTAAATTGAATCAAATTCATATGAAAATACATTAAAACCAAAGCCTAACAATCTTTTTGGACATTCATTAGCAAAGTGTCATTTTTCTTTACAATAATAACACTAACATTCAATTATCTTTTGATTTCTTTTCTTATTCCTTCTAAACATAGGTTTCTTAGATTTTTATCCTATTTATTTTTATAATATCGAGCTTTTCTTTTCATGAAATATCTTTTCTTATAATATTTATTTTTACTTTATTTATTTTTTATATTTTAATAATATTGAGGACTATCCCATTTTATTAGTATGGGCATTTTTAATCATAATAATGCAAAGAAGTTTTTCATTTTAGTCCTTTACTTTTTTTAAGTGATGTAACATTACTACACCATTCACTAAGTTTATCTTTAAGACAAGTTATTCTTTTTCCTAAAGTATCTATTCCTCATGGATTATACATAGCTTTAATTTACTTCCCTAAGGGTTTGGTATCTTTGCGAAGAACATTGCTAAATAAACTTGAGTATTATCAACTTGATTATAAATATGATAATAATAATCTAAAAAATTACACACATATCATGTAAATATAGTCTTTGTAAGGCCATGCAATATTTTCCTATCGTTGTACTATCTTTAAGAAAGTTTCCTTCCCTTACAAATTCTAGTCTAAAAGCTTTTACTACTTTAGTTATCATATCAAGGATATTATTACTTGTAATTAGAATTTTATTTCTTGAATTATCATCTATTTCTTACCAAAATCAGAGCAAACTATTAAACTAAAGATTTTTCAAAGAATGAAGTTTTTGTTTAATGATCCATTTTATTCGTAGTAATTGTTAATCATAAAGTCATTTCCCATTTATTGATTACTTCATCAATATTTTTCACACAATCTATGTCTAGATAAATACTAAAAGGATTTATGGCTTATATTCTCATTTTATCCACTAGTGTAAGTCCATCTTTATCTCTTGTTATTTCATGTATTCCTACATAACTTTGTGTTAGTCAATTAAATTGTTGGGAATATGGATTAATTTTATTAAGTTTTGATATGTAAACTTATACCTATTTTTGATATAAAAGTGCTTAATTTGTGTCTTTATGTGTTGAATGACATGTTTGATCTTTTGACATAAGTTATAGATAAAAACACCAGGTTTGGAAAAGAATTGGAGTAAAAATATAGCAAAGGTTGTAAATTTGGACCATTAACGGCGGTTGCTACTAATCAACGATAGTCCAACCAAACCACCATGAAAGGGTGAAACCCAGATCCTTTAATGGTGGTTCAGTAGACCACCGTTAAGGGAAAATAAACCACCATTAAGTGTATAATAAATATAAATAAAAAAGGCAAGGAGGCCTTTCACTCATCCTCCTTTTTGCCCTAATTAAAAAGGGTATAAAAGAGGTCCTAAAGCATAGAAACACCATTCTCTAGTAGATATCACCATTATTATTTAGAGCTTTCATCATGTTTTCCTTGAATTTCTTCATGTTTTTAGGGTTTTAAGTTAGGTTTTGCTATTTTTTTTCTTTCCATCTCTTTAATTTCATTATTTTAGGTATTTTTTAAACTTATTTACTATTGTTAAAACATTTCATAGTTGTATTTTGTTTTTCTGTGTTCTAATATAATTAGTTTAAATGTTTAATGTGTTTTAAGATTGAATCTTTAGAATATTGTATAGATTCTTAATTACATATTAATACATAATTTTCCTATTAACTTCTTGCCTTGATATTAGTTGTTTAAGCATGGTTTATAGTTGTTTAATTCCTGTTTTTATTAACTTGAGTATGTGTGGCTAATTGTTTAAGGATTTAAAGGTATTAAAGGGATGATGGGCAATTATTTGTGAGAATGGAATTGATTTTTCATTAAATTAGTGTTTCTAGGCTTAGGTTGAATTAGAACTTTGGTTTAATGTTAAGAATTAGAGGTTATTGCTAAGCTTGATCACTCTTTTTATAATTCCTAAAGGCTAGGATTAAGCTTTTTACATGTAATAATCATTAGCGATTTATGTAAGTAGTAAGATAGATTATTTGGTTTTATAGATAAACTTAACCAATTAGTCTAAGGTTGCAATTATTTAGGTTATACTTCTTGAGCTTGTGTAATTGTGGCCTAAGTTAGTCATTCTTTATTGCTTAATACTTTTATGCTGTTAAAATTAGAGAGCTTATTCTAGGTTATAACGAAGTTAGGGATATTTCTTATTTTGGAGGAATTTAGGATTTAAGAACTTAATTGGATTCATAAGCTAATAACTTAGCTAAAACACCATTTGTTTAAATTCGAGGATCGATGGTCATCTCGAAATCCTGATGATATCTTTTACCTATTTTTTAGACATTGTTCTTAGTTTCATCTTATTCATGATTGTTGTTTATCTCTTTTGTTACATTAGTTACATCTTAGCTTATTTTTCTTTCATTTCGTCAGGGGTTTTTATTTTATTTTTTATACACCATTCAAAATAGCAATTACATTCTAGCTCTTTCTGATTTGACCCTAGCTTGCCATACTTTATAGTGAGGTTCAGTTAGCATTATTATTTAATAGTTTGTGACGAGCTATTAGAAGGATATCTTGGAGGAGGATCTCTACTAGTACTAGGAATGTCACTTATATTAGAATTTCATAAGATTTTAGGCTTAATTACATCAGGTTTGCTATGAACTAAATTATCTAGATCTAAATTTCCTATCTATTTTGATAGATTTTCAATATTTGAAGCTAAAGCTTAAATAAAATTTTCCATTTATCTATTGTTTAAGGGTATTAAAGTAGCAATTTGTTCAAATATTTGTTTTTCCATAGGGATTTTTTTATGACATAGAAATGATTTTCTCCTTTTTGATTTAATAAATGATATTCTCGATAGTGTTTAGTAAAACCAAATGTGAATCTATCTATTCTTTCTTACGAGTTTGATATAGCCTATCAAGTTCATCCATTCAATGTTTAATTGATATTCTACCATTTTGTGAAAATTCTTTTTTTTTTATTTAGCTTCAGTTATTGGTTGATATAATCTAGAGATTTCAACTAATAATTTATCACAGACTGAACAACTACTCATAGTTGTGATAATTATGATAATGTTTAAAGAAGAGTACTTGATACATCCTTAATTCTACTGCTTTACTGAGTATCACATATCTCTTTTGATAATGTTCAACTTGGAGGAATATTCTATCATCTTCAAAAACGAGTATATATGATATCTTTATAATAAATTGTTATAATATTATTATATGTGATTATTAAAATGCATAACACACTCACTTTCCTTTATTTTATCTTTCAAATAAGTATACGAGCTACAACAATAAAACAAAGTTAATATCTAATTTTAAGATGGATATTATAATGTTCAAAGAACTAGTTATATAATCCTTATAATTCTTCTTTTTCTCTCTTTTCTGCTATTCTATATTCTTTAATCTTTTCTTCAAAAAGGGCTAAAGTATCTTTTGAACCTCCACTTTGGAATAATTCAAGATGCATAACTTTATATTGATGGATATACTTTTTATTAATTTTCATGTTCTTTTTCTCTTACTTATATGTGTGAAATCCTACATATATCACAAATAGCCATTCTTTTTTAACTCTAATACCATTTTATCATGTTTGATTTAGCAACAAAAAGTACGTATCAGGCAACCTAGTAACCACACCGTAATGGTGTAATAACATATCTGAGCGAAGAGCCTCATTTCACCACCCCTTTATAAGTAAGAGTTCCTAGATGTTTCATGTCAGACTTTAGACTTGTTGAATAGCTTTGATATAACTTTTGAGCACGGGGTCATTGTGGTAATGATGGGAGCTGCATTTGTTGGTGCTGTAGAGGAAATTGTCCATTATCTCATAACATTATGAATGTTTTTATCTTATCTAGGCTACTAATGATATCAAAGTCTAAGGATAAGCATTATAAATCTTCATCTTCGATGATTTCATTATTTGATTCTGTAATAATATCAATTATATATTCGAATGTAAAAGTAACAACTTTATCAATATAAGAAATTGAATCAATTATAAGTTTAAAAAGTTCATATCTAAACTTATCAAAGAAATAAGATGTCATATTTTTTGTAAGCAAAACATGTTCAAAATTTCAATTCCAGAATTTTAATTAAATTCAAGGTCCATCATGCTTCTATAGTTGTGTTTCAACGTTTGATCGGGTTTTCAACGGGCATTTGTCGAGTCTTTTATCGAGCATTTCAACATTAACCTTTAGAAGGTTAACTACGCTTGAAACTCCTTCAATGAAGATTAGCATAGCCTCAATTTTTTTCCTACCTCGAGGCGTAGGTTAAAAAAAGGAAAGAAGATTTGGACTAGATTTAAAGAAAAATTCAAGAAAGAAATTAAGAATTGTTTCTACAAAGGGATAATTATATTTCATATTGGAAAATTACAAGAAAAGGAGGTTTTTAAAAGTACTTCTTCTCTTACCCCTTAGCATACAATGAGGCTTTATTTATAGTAAAGGGCAGACGTGAAGTCTAGACTTTAAAACTATTATAAATATCATAAAAGCATAAGCATATCTCATCTTGTTATCTTTATCATGATTCTTAACTGATTAGCTTGAGCCTTATCTTGAGAACCTTGCTTTAATCAGAGCCACAAAAAACTCATGACTTTAAAATCTTCGAATTTTTTCTTTTCCTTTATTAGTGCAGCTCCACTAGTACATACTAAGTACATGTCTTTTTTTTGTTTTCAGAGCTAGAAAAAACTATTTTAGTCCTCAAAGCTTGAATTTTTACCACTTCCTAGCATTATTGTCTTCATCTTTAAATAATGTTCAACTAATGATGGGGTCCTCTTTGCTAGAGAAATAATAACTGAGGAATAATTACTTTTTTCCTGTACGAGTACAAAATCCTTTCGTGAATACAGCTTCCATGCTAGTGATGCTAGTTTTCATCACAATTTCTCATCTATAATGACTATCAGCTTTAAATTATAAAGAAAAGCTTTATTCGTAACTTAGTATCCACTGTAATGGACAACTATTCAGCTTTTGCTAAAGTGTCAAAATGACAAGCATCATATCATTCTTCTTCAAAGAAATTTGATTTGGTTGAAAGTAACTTCAGGACTAAAGTATCTTTAGGAATGATAGTAAGATTATCAAGATAGAAATGTTGGACTCCTTTAATCCATCTTGATAAACATGATATAGTAGGATTATTAAGATTGAAATCTTAGACTCCTTAAATCCATCTTGGTAAACATGATATCTCTTTAAATTTGGAATTGGTTAGATAAATTGTATTTATCACATCAATATCAGACTAGTCTTAAACTACCTGTGGATGATCTCCCTGTAATAAAAATTAAATTTAGGATAGATCCCAAAAAAATCAATATAACACGTATTATTGTAAGGTAGAGAGTATAATTCTCTCATTATCAAATAATGTGTATGGTCAATAGGATGGTAATTTTCCAAAATATCTATTAGTTGGTTAACCATTTTAGCTACTATAACATTCCTTTGAGTAGTCGAACTTTGAATAATATTTGATCTCAAAGAAATGTTATCAAAAGTAGTATTTAATCCACTGTGCTTAGGCTATTAATCCTAAGATTCTTTCATCGGTAAAGATGAGATTTTAGCAGAGGTTGATTCCTCAAGTATCTTAGCTTTATTAAATAGGCCATAGAGCTTTTGTTCATAATAATTTTAATTATTCAATCAAACTGGCCAAACATTACCCATAGAGAGTAAAAGCTCAAAGCTCGCTTTAGGTATCAAAGAAAATTTTTTTGTATTAAGTATATCTTTCACTTTTACTTGGCACAAATCTATATTTTCAAACATTTTATCCAATATCTGAAATATCAGTTCCTTTAATCTTAAAGTTCTATCCATCCCTAGTTAGAAAATTTGCAAGCACATTTTTATCAGACTTAAAAATTTCAATATCAAATTTATATTCAACTAATAAAGTATGTTATCTAATGTATCTCTTATATTTTGGTTTATATGGTAAGTTATTCACATTAGATAGAATAAATTCTTTCACCTATGTATTATTTGTTCGAAGTAAAAATCATTTAGGCAATAAAAAGTAGTAGAACTTGTAACAGCTTTTGACTACAACAAGTAATTCCTTTTCATTAATATGATATCGTTGTTGACTCATTTACTTTGGTATTAGATACATTAGATAGAATAAATTCTTTCACCTATGTATTATTTGTTCGAAGTAAAAATCGTTTAGGCAATAAAAAGTAGTAGAACTTGTAACAGCTTTTGACTACAACAAGTAATTCCTTTTCATTAATATGATGTCATTGTTAACTCATTTACTTTGGTATTAGATTCATTATGATCAATCTTTTTAAGCACGCCACTCCAATCATTATCAGAAGCATTTATTTCAAGAATTGGATCATCATCGTCTGAAGGTAAAGATAATTTTGATAATGAAGTAATTCAATTCTTTATCTTTCTCACTTCATCAATCAAATATGGTGAAAATTTAAGTTTTTGATCTTTCTTTAATAATATTTGAATGGTTTTTTTTATCTTAGCTAAGTTCTAAAGAAAATCAGAAGAATAATTTAATACACCTAATAAGGATGCATTATATTGAGATTCGATATATTTTTTAATGTGATTTTATCCCTCTATTTGATGTAAAAGTGCCTAATTTTTTAGTTTGAATGTAGGATTGATTATTAGATACAAATGCTGGTGGAAAAGAACCAAGTTTAAAAGAGATTTGGGGAAGAATCAGTCAATGAGTCAAATTCTAAACCTTCATCATGAGTTAGGTGTAGGGGGTCGTTGATAGTCTAGAAAATCGCCCGTAAGAGTCGAATTCACATCCTTTAATATGGGTCTAGAGCAAGGGTTGTTGAGGTACAATTAGCTCTCGTTGAGGGTATTGTTCACTACTATTGAATGTCTAGAAAGAAAAAAAAAAGGCAAATGTGACTTTTAATTTTCCAATTAGTCCTAACCTTAAAAAGGACTATATAAGGATGGAATGGAGAGGATTTTCATCACTTTTTAGCTCGGGCATCCCTTTATTTCTTCTTATTTTCCTTAATTTTTAAGTTCTTTTTATGCTATTTTCATCTCTTTCAATATTCAAGCCTTAGATTAAGTAGTTTAGGTGTTGAACCTTTAGGTTTGTTTGTGTTTTCTCTACCATTTATGTATTTTTATGCTATTTTCCCTTTATATTTTGATTGGATTTGTTTAAATACTTGTTGAACCTTGAGCTTTTATTAATATAATGTTGTTTTCTTTAAATTCTAGCTTTGTCTTTGTTATTTCCTCTACGATTTCTATGTCTTTATCTTCTACCTTGTTAATTTCAGTTTGTTTTATTGTTAATGTCATTATGTTAGCTTAGTTTTAATTACGTTTGAAGATATTTGAAGGGTTGATGGGTTATAATTGTTAGAATTAGAATTGGATTTGAATGGACGTTGTGATTTATCATAGGATTGAATTGGAATCCAGATTTAATGTCATGAATTAGGAATTAATTCATAATATTAGCTATTCTAGGTGTAATTTATAATTTAATTTTTAGGTTTTAGCTTTTAATCCGTAATTTTCATTAACAAAATCCATAAGTGGCAATAGGTTAATTAATTTTATAAGTAAACTTAATCGATTAATTTAGATTCCAATTTTTTAGATTACATGAACCAAGCTTGGAAGATTATGACTTAAGTTAATCATTTCCTAATTCTCGATGCTGTCGCACCATTAAATCTGGAGAGATTGTTCTAGGTTGTAATGTGATTATGGATAGGTTTTCTATTGTATAGTTCTTATCTAAAAATAGAGGAATTTAGGATGCAGGAGCTTGTTTGCGTCTATAGGCTAGAGTCTTATGCATATATATTTTTTATGATCAATTATAATTCATGAATTTGAATAATATCTTTTGTCAAGCTTTCTATCTTTGTTATTTGCTTTCTTGTTTTATTTGTTTTAGTTTCATTAGTTGTCTTTTTGTTTATTTTAATTCCTTCACATCTAGCAATTTTCTTTTCTTTTATATGTATTTTTACGTATGATTAACATACAATTATTTTAAAAAAATATAATTTCTAAGGATTGCTTTCCCTTTTGTTTATATTATCTATTTAAGTTTATCTTATCTTCTTTTTTTAAAACAATTATTAGAAATTGAAGAATGTGAAGATATTTTTGTATAACTAAAAAATGCAAATTAATATTTAAGATATATATATTGAAGACAAATTTACTTTTTAAAATGCATACTAAAAAAATGTGTACTTCTATATTTGATTTTAATTTTATAATAAAGTTTAATATTTTACAAGTTTAAAATTTGATTCACTTTTAACATA